>VZSE01014918.1:0-33222 GCA_013398275.1 Promerops cafer | reverse complement strand
AGGCAATTCTGCCTCCTTTCTGGAAAAGAGAGGCTGCCGGGCGGGCTGGGAATCGCCTTGGGTAATGCCTCTCCTTGTGCCGCAGTTTTCCCATTAGCACAACAGGGTATAACCCCGGAAAAGAGGGGGAAGGAACTGGGACAGAGCTGGTCTTCCTGAAACCAGTGCAGCAGTCCAGCTGCTGGCCAAGTGCCTTTGGAGAGGGAGGAATATGACAAAGCGACACAAGCAGCTTCTCACACCAACCCCAAAATGGGGTTGCAGCCCCTGGGCCCTCCCCACCCCCAGGCCTCCACCCTCGCACCCCCGAGCATCCCTTTGTGACAGAATGGGATCCTTTCCGTGAGCCCTCAGCACCACCTAGTGTTCCCAAATCTTCCCGGGGTTCCGTCCTGCACATCCGGGACGCGTCTCGCCACCGTGCGATTGCTGGTCCCCAAGGCCGGGGCAGCATCCCGCATCCCTGCATCCACAAGGAACCCCTCCAACCCCCAATTCCCACCTCTCTTCAGCCGTTTAACAACACAGTCCCCAGTGCAAGCTCTCAGGTGTGAAGACTGCTTCCAAGAACTTCAGCACCTGCTTCCCAAAGCATCCTCCTCTATGGGGATGAATTTACAGGGAAGGCTGGATTGCTTTGACATCCGAAGTTGCCTCTGCGGAGAGTGTGGGAGATGCTGGTTTGCAGCACATCAGAGCTGTGTTTCCATTGCTTAAAGGTCAATAAATGCCAGGTTTTGAAGTTGCTCTTCTTCCCAGACCCCAGGTATGGTTTTTCTTGGTATTTTTTTATGGTAATTCAACTTTCAGGATTGAAAATTAAATGAAAGGTAGCAGAAATTATAAATGGAGAAACATAGTTGGAGCAGGAGTGCTGGAGAGGAGGATAAGAGGGGGGAAGATTGTAAAGATGATGACTACAAGGAAGATAAACAATTAAATATCAGTATGGATGACGCTTCCCAATTCTAACTTCAAAAGCAAAGGGCTCAGTGTTAACATGTCAAGATGATGAACTGATTTTCTCTCTTTTCAGATGAAACTACCCACCACATCTGAACCTTCTGGCCCCTCACAGCTTTATGTCCTCAATAATCTCACTGTCACTCAGAGACATTTCTTCCAGCTCCAGGTGTTGAAGATGAACTAATTCCTCTGCCCAAATTCATCTTGCTTTATTAGGTGATCTGGGTATGGGTAGCAGGGCCAAGCCTGGCTGAGGAGGTGATATTCCTCCCTCTGCCACCGAGATGTGCCCTTGCTCCATCATTGCTGGATGGAGGGGGGAAATCCCCAAATCAAACCTCCCAGGATGTGAAGATTTAATTTTACCTGGCTCCCAGGGACAGTGTTGATGGCACAGCCCTAAGGACTGCCCAGCTCCCTTCCACCTCTCCCGGATGGGTCACTCTCCATCTGAGGTGTTTTAGGGGCGCATTTCCTTGAATTCCCATTTATTTTTTTTTAACTGCTCATCAGCTGTGAGTTATTTTTTTATCCTGTTAAAATTTCCCACAGAGTTTGGCCACTTTGTGCTTCCTTTTAGGTGCTATTGTTTTCATCTTTAACCTTCACCACCTGAACCTCTCTCTCTGTTGCCTGTCACTGTTTTCTTATGCTCTGCCTTCTCTTTCTCTTCCTCTTCTTTTGTCTGGCTACACAAATTTCCTTTTCTGTCCCTTATTAATGCTTTTGCCATGTCCAAGCATGCTACAGTTCTGGCATCCAGCTGGGACTGATGCAGTTGGAATCCAATCAGGGCTGAGCCCTCCCTGCTTTTATTTAATTCTCACCTGTTCTTACCCAGCTGGGGTCTCAGATCTTTTCACAGGAACACTTGTGCTTGCTTATGTCACCTTTCCTTGCCCAATTCTGCCCCAAAGCAGTCCCTTTTCCTCCTGGCTGTGCACAGATGCTGTTTGCTCTCTGCAGCTGCAGATGTGCCATACTGGATTTATTCATCTCCTCCTTTTGCCATCTGGCAAACTCCCTCCTCAGCCTCTTTGCGTGGGAACAGGGCATTTGCTAGAATTAGGTCACATTTTGGGCAGAGTCTGGTGGGTCCCTTGTCATCTCCCCAGGGCACTTTGCACTCCCCATCTTTCTGTATGTGGGGACTGAAGTGGCCCACAGAGAGGAATAAATTTAGGTGATTGTGGAGCAGCTGCAAGTCTCTGTCCCTTCCCCTGTTCCAAGGTCCTTCAGCATCACTGGAAATCTGGGTTGCACATGATGGGTGAGCACTCAGGTGACAAACAACACTGAGATGGGAGGATACTGTGAGGGATCATTCCCTAGGTACCAGGAAGACTTAGGGAGGTGCCACCAGGAGGTGGCTCACTTAGAAATGGGAGCATCTAAGTACAAAACCTTTTGCCTGCATTACACAGGCAAGTTTTGTGGGTGCAGGAGGAGGGGAAGGAAAATGAGACATCATAATTTTGGTTGGAAAATACATAGATATTCCAGCAAGGGACCAGACAAATATCTGTGTCTGGCCAGTATGCCAGCTTGCTTTCCCATTTTCCTGCCTCTTAAAATTGCAGGCAGCCTGTGCAGCTCCTCTCTCCGGATATGTGGCCACGTGGCAAATGACTCCTTCACCCATCCCCTCTGCCAGCACAGGAAAATGAGGGAACTAATTTCCTGGCTCTGACACTCCATCATTTCCCCCATTTCTCTGAGCTGTTAGTTCTGAGCTCTCTCTAAGCACCACTCCCACGGCACGCTCCAGCCTGCATCCCAAGCTGCATCCATGGAGACTGCAGGCATTGTCTAACCAGACAGCATGCTGAGGTGATTCCCAGAGAAGCAAACTCCTGTTTCCTTGGTCATTCCCAGCTTTGCATGTTGATGTGAACTGACTGCCAGGGTGTTCTTTTCTGCCAGATCTCCTGTGGGTATGTTTAAGAGCTGCAGCTCTGCGTGAGATAAGCAGGGAGAAAACAGACATCAGGAGGTGGAAAATTAGAGATGGGCAGGACACAAAAGAGCTTTTTTGTGGCCTCAAAAATTCTTAGAATAGGAATTCTGAAATTTTTTTCAGGACTTATTTCATGGAAAGGCAATAAGATTGAGAAAAGTTGCTGATCAGGACTGGGTTTTTAGGCTGGATGTGCTGTGCTGACCAGAATTCCCACCTCCAGTGGTAGCCCAGTGCCTGTGGATAGTGAGAACCTGAACTGGACACAGGTTTGAAGACTTTACAGCCTTTACATGTTGTTTCAGGGTTGTCTAAGGAACTGTGAAGGCTGAGCTCTAGGAAATTGTGGATATAAGTTGGAGAGGATGTTAGGTTTTGATGTGTCTCATCAGGAAATGATTGCTCAGGACCACTTGGAAATGAGACATTCTGGTAGGGTTCTGCGTAACCCCAGATCAGGGAGGGTCTTTACTACAATAAATACACCCAGAGAGGTTATTTGTTTCCTTAGAGTAAGATCCACTTCCCTACACACCCCGTGATTTTGTTCTGCAAATATTTGAAGGTGCACATTTCCTGGTAGCCAAGAAACACCAACATGACTCAGCAGAGCTTTGGGTGGGAACAAGCTCCCATTTCAGACTCGGGTTTAACTAAAGGTTTAGTTTTTAGCTAAACTTAGCCTTTCTGTATCAGCTACAGCAACTTCATCACTCCCTGAGGAGCTGTTCCCCCGGCCGGGGCCGGGCCGGGCTGCTCCGTGAGGGTTTTGCCCTGCCCGCGTCACCTGAGAGCGGCTGCGCGGTGTGAGGTTCGAGCTGTGAGAGCAGGGAAAGGAGCAGAACGACCTCCCTGGTGTCACTCAACAGGGTTCATTCCCCCCGAGGGTCAGGGACCAGAAAAGCCCCGAGGGAGGAAAATCTGGGGGTTTCAAGGCCCAGGGGTAGGTGTGGCTGAGGGTCAGGTGTCCAGTGACTGTCAGGCAAGAAGGAGGATCAGGGGGAGATTACAAATGCTCATCCAAACAGGAATAATGGGGTATGAATACACTAGCTAGGAACCTATAGGTGTACAAACTAAAAGGAACTTTCAGGAACAAAGGGGAAAAGGGCAGAGAGCCACTCAGCCAAGGGGTGGGGGGAAACTACATATTAGTTTCCTTCCAGGGCACCCAGACTTGGTGCTCCTGGAATACAACTTATGACCAAGACTTTTCCGTGGCATGTTTTTGCTTCTCATTTGCATTTTTGGACATCCCTTGGGGTTTTTTTCATGAACTTGTAGCAACTCCCAGGCTAAATAATTCTTCATTTTTCCCAGACCCCCCACCTCAACAGTTGTTTTCCTTCAATTTATTCCTCAGCCTCAGTTTTGGGGGGAGTTTTCTGGGGGTAAATCCTTCTACGTGCCTGGAGCAGGGTGAGTTTAAACCCCTCGATTAATTCTGATTTATTCCAGCGTTTGTGGGACACAAAACGTCATCAGGTTCCTGGGACATTTGTGGAACAATTTAATGAAGAGACAAGAAATACCTGCAGCTTGGCTTTTGCCTCTAGAAAATTTGAATTATCCCACCTGAAATACACAAAGGGTTTGGGCATCCAACCCCACCACTGAGAAAGGAGAGGATGACTGTTGGATGCTTCCTCCCTTCCAGCAGCACTTACCTCTCTGGGAGGTGAGAAAGATGGATGAATTGATAATTATTGATTATTTAAGAACTCATCTGTTTAAACAACATTGTGGGACAAGGAGAGGGAATAGATTTGAGGTCAAGGCCCCAAAATTGTAATATAAAAGAATTGTAATATAAAAGAAAAAGAGTTGGCAGACAGCTCTTCTAAACCTCGAGTCATTTATAAATTAGGGTGGATATACTTAAAACATTAAAATCCAGCTTTCTTACTACAAATTTCCTGTGGCAGGTGTAGCTGCTCGCAGTGCTGTAAGTAGCTGCACTGCTCCCTAAAACTGAGTAAAACCCAGGGCTGGAGCACAGAAGGCCCTGTGAGAGCTTCCTTTACAAATAGCCATAATAATGCTTCCCTCTCTCCCAAAGGTGTCATGAGGGTTAATTATTTAACATTTGTAAAGCACTTGCAGGACTGGAGATGAAAGTGGAAAGTATTATTAAGGATAAACTCGGCTTTATAGGAGGCCTGGTCAGAAAATTGCATTTGGAGTTGAAATATGGGTTATGAGCGGGTATCCTAGGAGGGGCATCCATCAAACCTGGGAAGCATGGAAAATGGAAAATGAAGTGCTTTGAAGGAGTTAATCCAGTTAATAATTAATGCAGTGTTTTGGGGATGCAGGCGCCTGGGAGTGGGGGGACAATGCCCCATGCAGCTCCGCTGTATCCCACCCTGCGTGAGGTGGGTAACGGGGAACTCCGATGGAAGGAAATTAATCATTGTACAAAATCTGAGAAAATTAAGATCTGGAGCAGAAAAGCCTTGAGACAGCCAGAATTCAGCAAATCATGGATTACTTTTGTGGGAGAAAACTGCAAATTAAAGCACGTGGTGTGCCCAGGAGTGGGGGATTTCTGTGTCCGGGGTCACCTTTCCCTCCCAGCTGGGGTTTGGGAGGCAGGGAGGAGGCAGGTGAGGCAGGTGCCAGAGGCAGGGGAGGAGCACAGATCACCTGGGAGCAGGTGCAGCACCAGGATCACCAGGACAGGTAAGGCTCTGCTGGCAAAGGCTGGCACAGGGAGGGGGAAAGGTCACCCCACACCATGGGATGGGAAGGGAAGGGACTCCCTGCCTGCCCTTTATAGGCCCCTCAATTTGGCATCCAAACTCCATAGGGAGAGAAGAGAGGGGTCAGGATGGGTGAACCACCACTTCCCTTAGGAAAGCAAATCTGGGAGAGATTTAAGTGTCCTCAGCCCACCGGGGTGTCCCCCTGCTCTGAGGTCCCCGTGGAGGGGCTCACAGGGGGTTGGCTGCTGTCCCTGCTGGGCTGGGAGGCGACAGGACAGCCCAGCAAACCCACAGCAAATTTTTCCAAGGAGGAAGTTGAAAAATAAACATGATATGTGGGGCCGCAAAGCAGGCAGAGGTGAGAGCAGGGCAGCAGGGCCCCAAAACCCCCTTGCCACTCTGCAAGGAGCCCTTGCTGGCTCCCTGCTCCACTCCCAACCAAATTAAATGCAAACCCTCTGCCTCACAGCCAAACCGAAATTGCTGCTGAGTGCACTGAACCAAAAACTCCCTCCCCACCTTCCTCTATCCACAGAAATGCCTAGAAAAGTCACTTCTAGTGCCTAGAACCTCACAGATTGGATTAGTAGAGTCCCAGAATGGTCTGGGTTGGAAGGGAACTTAAAGCTCATCTCATCCCACTTCCCTTGCTGTGGGCAGGGCCACCTTTGCTGCAGGGAATGTTTTTTTCCTTCTTTTCTCAATTCTTCCTACCAGCTTATCATTAAAAACGATCAACCCCTCACTTTGGCATCACAGGATGCGATGGCCAAGGCTCCAGGTGCTTGTGGAGGGGGATGTTGGGAACCACAGCTCTGGGGTACCCAGGGACAAGCTTGTGGTACTCAGCAGGGTACTACTTAGGGTTATGTGTTTTATAGATATTTTGGGTATATAGTGCAATGGAAATGGTTTTAATCCTTTGTCTTGGATAGTTTTCCTTGAGAGATGTTGAAGACACAGTGCTTAACCTGTGTCACTTTGTGGGGCAATTAGGACAATTTGAGGACAAGCATTAATCTCCTCTTTAGCAAATGCCCAGAGAAGTTGTGGAATCCAGCAAATTGTGGCTTTCCCACCCCTGGAAGAGTTCAAAGTCAGGTTGGATGGGACTTGGAACAACCTGGTCTAGTGGAAGCTGTCTCTGCCCATGGCAAGGGGTGGAACTATATTATCTTGAAATTCCCTCCAACCCAAACTGTTCTGTGATTCCAGGATTCTATAAATACTGATTCTTGTGGCATTTTTGGTGGTGATAATGCTGGATATGAGTTTATTTTGGGTTGGTACCTGTGAGGGGTTATTGGAGTCAGGGCTGCCCCATTACACATCATGGAGCAAGGGAGGCAGTTCAGGGCACAAATGGCACCCCCTTTAGAAAGCACTTTAATCTCTTTAACATCACATAGAGGCAAAGAAAAATGGCTTTTGAGATGGTAAAGTTCATTTCCCCGAACAGATAATTTTTGAAGTCAGACCTCACTGTCTTAAAACCACAAAAAAACAAATGCAGGTTGCAAGAGAAGGAATGACAAAGTGCCTGTTCTGAGCCCCTGTAATTAGGCTTTGGCTAATTTATTTTATTTCTCAGCTTTCTTTGCTGGGATGTAGCTTCTTGCTGCTTCCCTGATGACAGGGCTCAGAGCAAGGATATGGATGGAGAATCCAAACCAGGGGCTTAAAAAACAGGAGACAAACAGAGGCAGCATAAGGGAGAGGAAGCAGAGAACTGTATAACCTCTCCATCACTGGTTTTTGTATCTCTCTCCCTCAGTGTCTCTTTCCAGGGGGATCCATTGTGTCTGTAAAATAGATCTCTTGTCCAGCATCCTGAATTTAAAGCTTTCATCCCTGTTTGAACTTCCACATTGAACTTTCCCATTTCAGGAGGATGGATTATCTTGGTTTGTGTTCTCTGTCTGCAGCCACTATATAAGCTCCTGCAGTACCTGATGGTGCTTCAGATACTTCCTGGCAATTGAGCTTAATAGTTTCCAATGATGATGATAATTTTTTAACCTAAGTCCAAACCCCTTAAGGATCCTTTAGAGGCAGAGATGTTGCTTTCCTGCTTTTGCAGCTGCAGCTGAGCTTACCAGTATGAGGAAGATGACTGCTCAGTGTCACTGTTAACACTCCCTGGTGCAGACAGAGATGGGGAAAAGAGAACCCAACGATAATGGGATGAAATGGCTCAGAGTGGGGTTTTAGCCTGACATTAATGCATTAGGGATCCAGCTCCTGCAGGAGCTAATGGAAGTGCTGCTCTGATTACAAGTGCCTCTGCAGACAAGTAAGACAGTGCTGTTAATGAGTGAGGCAGCACAGGTACAGGAGAGCTTACCACTGTCAGTGATGCCTCTCCTGGTACCTTTCAGGTGTCTCCTGCCATCTCTCTGTCCTCAGAGGCAGAGATATCTCACCCCTGTCTCTGGACCACTGCCATCCCCATTAGGTGCCAGATTTGGGCTGTGGGGTTATGTTGTATTCAGGGAGACACACAGAGGACATGCAGGATAGGGAAGAGGCTGACTGAGGATGGTTTTTTGAGCACAGCACCTCAGCTGCTGTCAGTCTGTAGGTCTGGGTTTGATGTGTTCCTGCAGCTGCAGATTCAACACAAAAGCCCCTCTGGAAGGCTGGAAATAGCTTCATTATTTCCAGATACACATCTCAGTGGCATTCCCCGCCTCAGCCTGAGCTCAGCCTGGGTGGCTTTTTTGCAAGTCAAGACATTTCTCCTCTTCCCTGAGTCAGCCTTTCCCTGGGGACCATCCCTGTCACCCCCAGATGCTCTGAGAGCCAAGCTGGTGAGCAAGCCAGCTCTGGTGTGTCTGAACTGCCTGATTGACACAGGTTGAAGGGCAAAGTTGATTGTAGGGGTGATGGCTGTCACCTCTTCCCACTGGTGAGCTTTAGACTGGAATTTCCTAGCTGCAAAAAATGGAAGCGATGCCTTGACTGAGGCACTATCAATGGACTTAAAAACAAAACAAGCAAACAAAAAAAAAAAAAAAAACAAACTCAGGAAACCAAATGAGACATTTGAAATAGTAAAATGGCCCAGGTTTTGGCTAAAAAGAGAATTTGTGGCTGCCAGGGTAGTGTGAGAAGAAGGAGGTGAAAGCCTAATCAGGCTCTCGGGCTCCTTACCATCCTCCACATGCCTCCCCAGGTGGTTGGGTGCATTAGCTATAAACCAAGAAAAACCAGCTCCTCTGGGAGGTGATAAGAGCACATGAAACAGTGAATCATTAAGCAGACACAGTGTAGGGCACCATAATAAACAGGGGACAAAGAGCACAAATGACAAGCAGCAGGGACACGGGGATGTTGCCAAACATGGCTGGGTGATGAGGGAAGGGACAAAGTCACGTTCAGCAGGGATGCCCTGGGATGGTGGCTGTGGCCACCAGCACCAGCACCCACTGGACCCTCAGCTTGTTCTTTGTGTCTCATTTTCTTTGAAGCTACAGGGATAAACAAGAGCTGTTTGCCTCAGGGCACAAACATAACTGTGGTTGGTTTTTTCCCCTGTGCTTACCCATTGCATGTTTTCAGAGGAGGAAGAGAAGCAGGAGAAATAGTTTTGCTGGTTACATGTCCCAGCTGAACCATGTGCTCCCTGCTATCAGGCAGGAATGGAGACCAGCAACCCCAAAGGAGTCCCCGTCACCCCCTGAGCTCAGCCCAGATCACACAAGCACTGTAAGGTGGCTGTGTGTACCCCACTTAGCGATCTTTTAATTGTGATTGATCAGTGTATCCTTCAGGTCATCCCAGTTTGACTGCATCGATCTCAGGTGGAAAACTGAGGCCCACGTCAGGCCCCACTTTATATCAGCCTTTAATATGTAACTGCAAGAGCTACATCAGTTATATATTTGACTATATATTGCTGTGGTCATGTTATAATTGTAGCATTAATACAGCATATATGGCAGCAATCCTTCTTGTTGTGGTATTCTGGGATGGGTTTGGTTCTGCTTCCAGTTATTATCCTGATATTTCACCATCCCTCGTTGTACCTAATCTAAATTTCCCCTCTTTCAGTTTAAAGCCATTACCCCCATTTCGTGTATATGGTGAGATTCTTTACTCACGCAGAAAATACAGGTTTTTCAGACCTCTCCATGGCTTGGGAATGCTGCTCCCTTAATCACAGGAAAACAGGTGGATGCTCCCATTCCCCAATTGCCCCTTTCAAAGGACTACAAAACTGATTGTATTAACCCACTGGACTGTGGTAAATAGCATCTTGCTTTGATTTTCTGTTTAATTACCCAGTGCACCCTTTGTCAATAAATCTTTCCTTTTAAGTCATGAAATAAGGCAGAACCCTGCAGTGCTAATAGTGACCTGCAAAGCTGCCAGCTCATACTATGCCCTTTCCATGCACAGCTTTTCCACTCTTGGATTAAATCCCCCCTAAACTCATCATGAACCCACTGGGATAGCTCAGAGGTGCTTGGTGAAGACAGGATGGAAACCAGCCTGGTGGCACTGCAGGGACATCTGCAGTGTGCTGCCATGTGTGGCTGCAGGTACCAGGGTGATGTTTGCACGTGGAGCCAATGTTTGCATAGCTCAAACTGTTGGATTAGGTTTGGCTAAACCAGCTCAGATCAGGCAGGTTGGTTGCAGGGATTTAGGAGATTAGTTTTAACCCAGTGGATTTTCCTGCTTGGGGACAAACTTCTCTGGGAGATAGTATCTGCACCAGCCATGGACTTCAAGGGATAAAACAAGGTGTCCCTGGGACAAACTGACCTGAAATCAGATTGTAATAAAGCTGAAGAAACAACTCCTTTTCTCCAAGGCTGACAGCAACAACTCATGTTTAACCCCACACGCAAATTATCCCTTGTGCAACAGCAGAATAACATTTTTGGTTTGTATTTTCAGCAAGTGGGGACTGAAGCCCAAAATGCTGCTGGGGAAGGCGGTTTCAGGATAATCAGGATGTCTGGGATGGGGAGGTCAGATCCAGCTCCAAACCATGCAACTCCTCCTGTGTGGAGGGACAGCATCCACTCCACAAAGGAGACAGTTTCTGCCCACGGTTAAGTGTGGATTGGCACAGAGAAGTTACTAAATAGAGAAGGAAGTCCTGGGCACCAGCAGCACAGCCTTGTTATCAGTTGAAACATTCCTAATTGCCCAGTCTGACACACCTCACACCAAGGCAGCCCTCAAACATATGGTCAAGCCCACATGAAAGAGCTGACCAGTTCTCAGCCTAATTAAGCAAACAGCAAACAGGAGCTGGCTGGGTTTAATTGCTGTAATTCTCCCAGGAAATGGGTCCCCCAGCATCCTACAAACCATGCATGTGTGCACTCCAGCACAGAGGCTCCAGCAGCTTGGTGCAAGTCCTGGTTTAGGGATGCTCAGGAGAGGTGAGCAGGTCAGGATGCAGGGAATGACTTGATTTCTTTGCCCAAACCCACAATGTTTTGTTTCCAGCAGCTTTTGAGGTATTTTTAAAGGTATATTTTTAACAAAATGCTTTGGTTTGCGGAATAGATGCAGGATTTTTTCACCTCTTCCAAGGCCTGAAATAATTCCAGAGATTTAAAAAAATTTTGGACTTTGCACACCCCTTCTGCTGCTGTTCATGGAGCTAAAGAAACACTGCCATTTACCCCTAGACCTTCCTGTTTTCCCTGTGTATTATCTCTCCTACCTGGTCCCAAAAAGTCCACCCTGCCCTGGTCCGCAGCAGACCCTTATGCTTATACTTGCAGAACAGCAAGAAAAGCAGGACCTTCTGCTGAGAGGGATCCTTGGAATTAGAGGTTCAGGCTGGGGTGTGTCAGATGTTGTAGCAGATTTGGGGCCTTTTTGAAACAACTGTGGCTTTTTTTGACATTTCCTAATCTTGTGGCAAGGGCCTCAGAGAGGTCCCAGGGGTTCCCAGTGCTCCTTCCTATTCCCATGTGCTTGGTCAAGCCTATTCCAGCCCTCCCTGAAAGTGAAATCCTATTTTTTCCCAGTGTTATGCCAAATAACTTGTGTAAATTGAATAATGACATTGTTTTCCTTTGCCTTGCAGTCAGAGGAGGTTGACAGGATGGCAAATTTTAAGGGTCACGCACTTCCAGGCAGCTTCTTCCTGCTCTTTGGGCTCTGGTGGTCTGTGAAATACCCACTGCAGTATCTCAGCCAGAAAGTAAATAAGAAATCCCACAGGGCTTATTGTTTCCAATGCATGGATGCCATTGAAGGGGGAATCAAAATCCTCTTTTCTCTAATAGGTAAGTGTTATATTTAATTTGCTATGCCAGTATTCACCTAGCCTGCAGTCATGACTGTACAGAAGCTCTGACTCCAGAGAAACTGGACTAGATGTGGAAGGATCAGAGATCTGTAAGGCTGGAAAAGGCCTCTTAGATCATGAAGTCCAATCACTAACAGCTGCCAGGTCCACCATTAAACCATGAACCTGAGCACCATGTCTACGTATTTTTGAATACTTCCAAGTATGGTGATTCCAGCACTCCCCCGGGCAGCCTGGATGCATCCTTGATGTCCATCTTGACTTGATTTCTGGTATAGTTAGATGTGGCAAAGCAAGTCTCATACCCCTTCCCAAAGCTGAGCTGCCATTAAACACAGGCCTCATTTTTCCATCCCGTCTTTTCTCCCTACTGCAAACTCACCATCTCCTGCTTCAGAACCCCCAGCAGCAAGGAGTAGTCTCAACCACTGCAAATAAACCCCCGGAAACTCTGTGCTCTTGGGTGTCCTGCAGGGATGCTGGCAGAGCAGTTTGTCCCCGACGGTCCCCACTTGTACCTGTACAGCGGCGAGAAGCGCGACTGGGTGAAGCTGATGAACTGGCAGCACACCACCATGTACCTCTTCTACGGCCTCTCCGGGGTGGTAGATGTCCTCAGCTACATCTCCCAGGTGGTGCCGCAGGGTCTGGATCGCCTTATGTTGGCCGTGGCCGTGTTCGTTGAAGGTTGGTAGAAGGTGGTGCTTAATTCAGAGGGGTGTACTGGGGACCAAGGCAGAGAAGGACTAAAATTTGCCTGACCGAGAGATGGCTCCAGATGCCTCTGGAGATAGGACACATTGTAGGGGATACATTATGGCAGGCTGGGATGGAGTGAGACGGGAAATACAGTCACGGATAGGTTCTGGTTTGGGATTTCTGGGGCTACTGCAGTGCAAAGCAGCAGAATGAGGTTCCTTGTTATGAACACTGGCTGGTGGACTCTGCATTTCTCCGCCATCCACAGGCTGTTCTCCTGCCCCATGTTCCCCCTGAGAGCCATTAATTGCACTGCAGGCATCATTAGCCTTATCTGCTTGTGTGGCATGTGGCAATTTGAAGTGATTTATTTTGGCTTCAGCGTATCATGAATATCATTCTGTCCTCAGGCTGCCTTGCAAGTTGCCAGCCGGGATTCCAGACCCCTTTTGGATCATAGAATCATATAAACACTTGGCTTGGAAGGAAGCTTAAAGATCATCTAGTTCCAACACACTCCCATGGGAAAATAAGGTCTTGTTTATATAGAACCCTCCTTAATGAGGGCACAGCTCCTGTTACTTTTCCTTTCCCAATCACAGCAGTTTTTGAGGCAGCAGCAGCAGCAGGGGCAGCTCCACATGCACAGTTTGCCATGTAAGACCAGGAAATCCATCATTTACGGCTCCCAAAAAATGGTGAAGTTTAGCAATAAGAAAGAAGGACACAGGAGAAGCCTGGCTAGAAGGGAAGGGTAATCTGAAGAGGTGATGGCACAGATGCAGGAAGAAAACTACCCCGTCCTTGGCACTGTATTGCTCAGATCCACCTGCCCCAAGGTTGGGCATCTCGTCCTTCCAGGATGCTGGGATGCCAGGAGGCCTAGGGAATGGTGCTGTGTGGAGTCCCTTCTTTCCGTGACGGCCTGTCTCAATTTGCCATCCAGGGAGGTGATTTACTCAACTTGGTGGCCATGGCTGTTGTTAATGCTGCTCAAAGCAGGGCTCATGTTTTGGCAGGTTTTCTCTTCTATTACCACGTCCTTCACCGCCCCATGTTGGATCAGCACATCCACTCCCTGCTGCTCATCACCATCTTTGTTGGGGCTGGCACTGTCCTGCTGGAGGTTTTCCTGTGTAACAACATTGTCCTGGAGATGTTCCGAGCCAGCATCACCATCGTCCAGGGAACGTGGTTCTGGCAGGTCCGTTCTGCCTTCCCAGAGCAGCGAAGCAAGGGGAGAAGAGGGGAACAAGTTGTACATGACATATCACACATCTCCCAAGGATTATTTTGCCAGGCTCACTTCATAAATAGCTCATAACCCAGAATGAAAATTTACTTATCACAGGTCATCTCTGATGGCTACTCCTGCTGCAAGAGCTGTTTGTTTTGGCTTATTGCTTCTCCAGGGGGAAGAGCAAAAGCAAGTGAGCAACATTCTGCAGTACCTAACAACCAAGTACTAACTGCTTAAAATGTCTGATGCTCACTGCAGCCCTCCCTCTGGTTTGGTGGAAAGATACAAACCCCACCAGCAATAAAACAGCTGAGTTAAAATACAGCCAGCTGCTTGCTTTGGGAGGAGTTGGAAAAGCAAAGAAATCCATTGGAGAAAATTGCTCTCAAAACTAAGCTGTAAGGAAGCTTACCAAAGAAAGAAAGAAAGAAACAAACAAAACAAAACCAACCAACCAACCAAGCAACCAAGCAACCAACCAACCAACCAACCAAAAACAAACAAAAAACCAACCAAAATAGCCACCAAAAACCCAAAGCAAACCACTTTCCCTTCTCTTTTTCAAGGCTGCACTAGCTCAAACCAGCCTTTATGCAGAGGTAAAAAAACTGGTCTGAGCTTGTAAAATGCTAAACCCGGAGTTTTTAAAGGATAGCTTGGAGTTTGGAATGCTGAGGGACAGTTGTGTCTGGATATTGAACAGAAAAAGAGATATCTTGGGCACAGATTGACTTTATGTGGCCTCTCATTGCAAGGATGGACTTCATGCTCCCAGCGAAAACCTCTGTCCTGGTCAGGGCTCAAGTTCCTCGGTCACTACATGAATAAAGGTAATTCTCTGTGAGGATGATGAGGCTTTGGCACAGGTTGTTTAAGGTCCCTTCCAACCCAAACCATTCTGGGATTCTGGGATTGTATAATTTTTTTCCCAACACAGTTGTTCCACCAACTTCTTGTTCCGCCCAGATCGGTGTTGTACTGTTCCAGCCATGGGGAGGTCCCATGTGGGATGAGAATGACCACAGCAACATCATGTTCCTCACGATGTGCTTCTTCTGGCACTGGGCAGCTGCTGTGGCCATCCTGGCTGTGAACTACACCCTCGTTTACTGGTACGGCTGGGACAGGGACTGGGACAGGAACTGGGGCAAGTCTGGGCTAGGCAGGCAGGGTGGGATGTCTGTAGTGTGACAGATGTAACCCAGCCTTTCCTGCACTGCAAAATCACAGCTGAATAAGCAGTCCCAGATTACTGCAGGTTTTAGGGCACAGTATTTGTTGAGTGCACAGAATGCAAAACAGTGTCAGTGAGAGACACAGGTATTAAACGAGGAGAAGTCAAACAACTGAGTCCCTAGAGGTGCTCCTGGAAGTCACAGTGCTTATTTTCCTCTGCACTGAGTGCTGAAGTCAAACTTTCATTTGGTAGAGACATCAAAGCACTACCAGGCCCCCCTGACACTTCATCCCCTGCCTTGCAAGGACTTCAAAGTGGTTGAAGGTCACTGAATTCTTAGAGGTACAAAAACTAAGCCAGTTTACCAGCCCCAGTTTGGCTTTTCCAAGGGGATGGGAAGATTATCCCACTTTGGGGGTGCTCTGAGGTATGCTGTGTAAGGTACAGAATGGATAGTTCAGTCCATGCCATCAAATAGACTTCATACAGGACAAAACCACTCAATCCCCCATCAACAGCATTTTAGGACCTCTAGAATGAGGGTTCTGGTGAGTGACATTAGGTTGGGGATTTTTCTAATAATGATTTATTGCTCCTGTGCTGCAGCTGTCTCCAGAGGCTCCGGAGAGGCAGTGGAGAGCCCTACATCAGCCTGGGGGTCCGGCAGCAGAAGTGTGACAGCAGCTCCCAAGCTGCCTTCTTGAACGGCTCCGATGAAGAGTGAAGTGGGGGCAAACTCCACTGCTCCAAATACATGAACAGTCCTTTTTTCCAGAAGAAACAAACCTAATGAAATATTTTTGTTTTGGAAGAGTGAGAGGTGTCCCCATGGTGCTGCTGGGAGGAAGGCTGAGCACGCAGGGGTGGCTGCCCTCCATCCATACCCGAATATCTCTGGCTCAGACACGGGCACAGCTTGAAGTGATTTTTAGCAACAAAACAAAGCATGGAAATTCAATGTGACAAGATTACTTCATCCTACGGGCTCCCCTGAGTATTCCCATAGGGATGGAGGGCATCCTTTGGCCAGCTGACTTTTCCAAGAGCCTGGAGGCTTTGACCTGCCTGTGATTGAAGTCAGGGAAATCTCCAGGCTGAGGTCATGCACCTCTGCAAAGGATCACCCCAAGGAGGACGAGTAAGAGAATGTTGAATGTGAGATTATGGCAATTTTTGCAACACCAGGGCTTGATTGCACACAATACAAATGTTATTACTGAAGCTTTGAAATAGAGGGGTTTTGTTAATCATTTTCATGTTCACTTAAAGGCTAAGAGAGTAAATAAATGTGTAATAAAAATCCTCACTGAGCTGATATCCTTAAATTTAAGACTGATAAATTATAGAGTCTGTAATAATAGCTTAGAAAAATCCATCCCTCAGACCTGCAAAGCCTGAAGGACAGTAAGATACACGGCTATGCAGCAGGGATTCATGAAATGTCCCAGTTTTCCACTGAAAATAAACCCCCCTCAGCCTAGAAAGCAAGATGAAACAGGCACATGGTTTGTTTTAGGCTGCCTTTACTAGCTAATTTCTTGCAAAAAGTGACTGCAAATGTCACCTCCTAGACAGGAGGAAAATATGCTAGTAGTATGGGGATGAAAAAAAAATTATATGTGTACATCTAAATATATATATAAATAAATAACCACCAGCACAAGGTAAATTGCCATTGTTCATGTCTCAAATGCCAGGGCTGGAAGGATGCTCTGCACTGAGATCTTCTCCCTGCTCTGTAGTGGGGGATGGATAGCAAGAGATTTTTGTGCTCATGTTCATGACTGCACAGGTCCAAGGGAAGGCAAAGCTCATCCTTTAACCCTTTTCCCTTGTGCAAAGAGCCTGTCACAGTCTATAGAGACTGCAGCCTGGATTTTGTTGCTTATTAACTGTGCTATAAAGAATAGCTTTCATTGAGAGCCAGCTTTCCTGTATATCCACTGGTTTATTTTCCAGGGCTGGGTACTGGGAGGTGCAAACAGACTGGGCATGATGAGAATGAAGCAGCAGAGCTGTGTCTCCATAAATCCATCTCATAAACTCATGACTGGGTCTCATGAGTCGTAACCACTGAACATGATGAGCATTTTGTATCTATCTTTTTTTCTGCTAAGGCAGAACAGTTTTCCCAAACATTACAAATTCCTCTGGCTGCTGTGGGGAGACACAAACCATTCTGCAGATGCCACCTGCTAATGGCAGAGACTCCCCCACCATGACGAAGGGGACAAACCAAGTTAATGGGAGTGCTGCAGGACAGGGATGGGTTCATTGAAGAGCAAAAAGGCCTTGTGTGATGCTCTGAATTATTTCTGGTCTTTTGTGAATTATTTTATTTTAGGAAACAGCCCAAGCATCACTATTCCCATTAAGCAGCCAGGGGAGGGCAGCAGCTGCTGTTGGACTAGGAATGGATCCAAGCTGGATGCAGTCATCTTCCTCCTTCCCACCCTCACAAGCCAGAGGATTTTTCCGTGCCAGGGCACACAAATGAAAGCTGACTTTGGTTTTTAAAAGCACTCTTTGCTTTTGGAAGAGGGATAGGATTTATTTAATTCTTCACAGCTGTTAATCAAGTTGCTGTCTCCTTTCCCTCCTCCTTTCTTTGGCCCCTTGTCACTGTATGGCAACAAAACACCTTTTCCCTCCACAGCACCCTGTGTCTGGAATAGTTTCTGTTTACCTCATTAACTCCCTGCTCCCACAAACATCCCAGGACTGTCAGCAAAGCACTCACTAATTTGTTTTCCAGCTCTGGAGCACATTCTTTTCCAAGGTATGAAGGTCAGCAAAGGAGAAGAGATCCAGCCTGTGATTAAGGAAGGAAATACAGTTTGGGTTCATTTCTGCATGAGAATTAATGATTTTCATTTCAACTAAAAACAGTTTCTAAATAGTTTAGGTACACAAACAAGGCATGAAGGTGTCTGGATCAGTGGTACAGAGATGGTTTATTATCTAGAGGTGCAACCATAAGCCATCCTCACATTTATTTCTTGAGTGATGGATATTTTAGGACAGTCCTAGATGAAGACTTGTTTTTAACACAACATTAATATCAAACAGTTGTTCTGGATCATGTTATTCAGCATATAATGTTTGGACTTGATAATCTTGGAGGTTTTCTCCAGCCTAAACCACTCTATGATTATATAAATTGAGTTAAAGTGTCTCTGTACTGGACCCATCAGCCATGCAGCTGGAGTGGGCTGGGGGTGTGTTTGTATCCATATTCACACTGATTTTAAAAAGAGGAGGATGCCCTAGGTGGTGTCTCAGGGATGTTTTTTGCTTGTGTAACTGTAGCCTGATGTTTGATTTTATCACTCAGGTGTCCTGCTCATCCATGGCCAGAAGGAGCTGCTGATCCTCCCCTTCTCTTACAAAGGAGCCCAGACAACTCCCCCAAAGCAGCCAAAGGTTCTGGCAGCTACTGTTCCTGCAGCTGGAAAGACAAACCCTTCATCAGGAGCCAGCACAGCCCATCCACGAGCTACTCATTCCTGGGGCAGAGATAGGATCTCCCGCTGCCACCCTGCACAGCCACTTTTATGTGAGGCTGAAATGAAGGTGTAGCAGCAGAACAAGCCCTGCCTCTGCTTTTACCACCTGCTTTACCTCCTGTTGCCTGTTTATGAAAGCTGGTGGGTGTTAGCATTCGTCATAATAATAATAATAATACTTTGCACTTCCCAAACAACCATCCATCTGCAGCACTCGAGCTGCTGGCAAACCTTTAATTAGATTGTGCCTCCCACCACCCCCAGGAAGGAGACAAACATTATCACATTTTTTCATTAGCACTAAGGCTGATGATGAACCTTAAGGGAGAAGATGTTGCAGTTACAGCTGAGAGGAAAAAAAAAAAAAAACCAAAACCGAAATCAAATTCAATTCAGGCTTTAGCTTGAGGAGCTGGAGGGGGTTTGACACAGCTCTGCCACCCTCAGTCTTTTCCTAGGAGTAAGAAGGGGTATATTTCTAAGGAACTGAAATGGAATCACATCCATTTGTGCCCACGGTGATTTTAGTATCCATGGAGTGTCAGTGACCTGCTAGTGGATTTGGGAGGGATTTGCTATATTTTCTCCCAACCACCTGTCAGAGTTAAATCCTCTTTTTTCTCATGGGGATGGTTTAAAAGAAACCTCCTTTTCTCAACTATTGAAGGCACTGAAAACTTCTTTCACAGTCTGTAACTTAACTTGCCCTTTTCATAGAAGCTTTCTCTCTAGCCTTTACTCTTTACTGGCCCTTTTTGGAAAAGGCACATTGATCCTCTGCATAGATACTTTCCAGCTGGGCCTTGTTTCCTCCTGTCACTCTCCAGCTCCTGCACTCCCACCTCACCTTTCCCCGCTTTCTCCAAGGGCTTGACTCCTACTGCTTGGGAAGCAGCTTCTTGCCCTTTGGGGTAGTGGTTTGCAGAGGTGGGTGCTTGCAGAAAAGAAAACTGAGCTGAAAGAGGTCCCCTTCAGCAGATGGTGCTGCTGCTTTTTTTTTCCCAGCAAAAAAGGTATGGTTTTTCATCCTGCATTATTTTCAGGGGTAGATATGTAAGGAAGAACTCCTATGAGGGTTGTATTTCTCCCTATACTTGGATTTAATGTTGTAACAAATTCCTAAGCTTAAGCTTGGGTGAAACTGCATTTGTGGAAGCCCTTTGCTACCGTGGGCTTCCCAGGACCCTTTTGCAGGTCTGTTCATCCCTGTTCCACTCATCCTGCTTCTCAGGCAGCATCAGAAGTGAGCAGTGATGGGTGTACGGCACAGCCTCTTGTCTTCCTTCCTTCCTCCCACTTGATATAAAGATAATGGGAATAAAAGGCTCCTGGCTATGGCTTGGTGGCTTTTTGGCTGTGCTGGACCACAGCCCGTCACCCTGGGGAGGCTGCTTTGCTTCTGTGCTGCTCCAGCCTTGGGTTTCTGTGGGGCACTGGTTCACATGTGTGGCTCTGGGCAGGGCTGGTCCTGCAGGCTTGCTTGGGGTGGGTTTGGCAACACAAGTGAGAGAAATACACAGCTTCCTAGGAGAACTGCTGGTTTGGGAACGTGGCTGCCCCAGGGTCAGGGGCTTGGGCAGTGCTCTGGGGTGATGCTGAATGTTTCTGCACCATCACCTCAATGCTGTGGAAGGACATGGGGACACTTGGGTGGCCCGAGGTATTTATTTGCCTGAAGCACTTACACTGCTCATCTCTGCAGCCATCAGTGGCATGGGCAGCAGCTTCGAGGTGGCTTGTGTCTGTGGTTGCTTGGTGAAAGGCAGCATTGTGTATTAGAGAGAAAAAAGGAGTGGAAACAGGCTGCTGCGTCCTGCCTACCCATCTTTTGGGGGAGAGAGGGCCATGGCCCCCCACTTCTCAGCTGCTGTGGGCTGGGAGGTGAAGCTCACAAAGGCTCTGCTCTGGTTTGCGAGCTCCTGACCCAAAATCTCCTGTCCTTAGGCAAATTTTATAAGATTGGACCCCCTCAAAGGGTTATCGTGTCCCTGGCAGCCCAGTTCACAGACTCCCAGCAGAGCCCTGTCAGACCTTGCTGCCACCTTATCTCTGCTTGGCTCTTTCCCCAGTCATCCCCAGCCCCATCCTAACAACTGAATATACATGGTTGCCGTGGGAACAGGAATTGGCTGCTCATCCTGAATTTGGTGGCAAACTCCAGGAGAGTTGTTGGCTGTTTTTTAATAGCAGACAGGAGGTGGCCCAGGTTGGGAAAGGTGGTTGACTCAGGGTGCTTTGAACTGGCCCACAGGATGTTAGGCTCCAAACATCCTGTCTGAGGGGCACCTCCCCGTGGTGGCTTCTCCCTTTATCTGCCTCTTCTGAGTAATAACCTCCTTGCTGACACATCTGGCGAGGGAGAAGGACAGGCCGGAGTCACAGGTAAACTCTTCCATCCGTGCATTGGTGAGCAGCTGTGCCATGGGATGGACATGGCTGCTGGAACTTGGAAAGAAGGGACGTGGGGAGAACATCCATGAGAGACAAAGGTTCAGGGTGATGACAGCTGTGGGTGAGGCTGGTGGAAGTGGTGCTGGTGGTGCCAGAAATCTCCGGCTTTAGCCATTTTTTAGAGGGGTTATTATGTTTTGGAGCTGCGTCATAGCAGAGGATGGGAGGAGAGAAGGAAGAAGAGAGGGCTCTGGGGAGCCCTTAGAGCCCCTTCCAGTGCCTAGAGTGGCCCCAAGAGAGCTGGAGAGGGACTCCTGGAGTGTCAGGATGAGGGGAATGGCTTCCCACTGCCAGAGGGCAGGGTTAGATGGGATATTAGGAGGAAATCCTTCCCTGTGAGGGTGGGGAAGCCCTGGCACAGGGCTCCCAGAGAATCTGTGGCTGCCCTATCCCTGAAGTGTCCAAGAATGGAGGAGGATTCACAAAGAGAAGACCCTCCCAAATGTCTGCGGCCAGGTGCTGAGCTTGCCCTCTGCACACAAGTTGGGTGTCCTGGAATGCTGATGGGTGCTTGTAGGGAATGCTGGTGTATCCAGAGGGAGAGCAGCAATCCCCTCCACTAGAGCAGGTGGAATCAAAATCACAGATGGCGATGGAGCTGGAGCTGCAAATGCTCCAGGGGAGGGCCTGGAAGTCGGGCAGGAATGCTGTCCTTCCCAAGCCCAGCCTGAGGAGCCTGGGAGCAGTCAGGCTCGGCTCTGGAAGGACAGCAGGCAGCATCACAGCCTGGAAGCTGTGGAGGGAGAAGGGCAGCTCAGGCAATAACTTCTGTCTGCAGCCATATTTCAAGTGCTCTGACAGACAGAGCAGCTCCCAGGAGGAATAAATAACCTGGTGTCTCTGCTCTTTCCTGGCTGCTGCTTCCTTTGAGCTAAATGAGCTTTTATGTGAGTGTGGGCTCCAAAGCTGGAATGGGGAAAGCCAGTGGGTCAGGGGTGTCAGGGTTGGGCTTGTTGGGCTGGTCGAGGGGCTCTGTCAATGTGGGGTGTTGTTTTTCTGTTCTTCAAGTACGTGAGCTGTGCAAGGGGACTGTTGCCTGGAAACATCTGGTTTTGCTGCAGAATAGTGGCTGTTTTATAAAAGGAGGTGGGAATAGGTTTTTTGTTTTGGGGTTTTTGTTGTTGTTGTTTTGGGGGATTTTTTGGTTTTTGTTTGTTTGTTGGTTTTTTGGTGTGTTTTTGTTGGTTTTGGGGGTTTTTTTGTGTGTGATTGAGTAAGTTACGTGCAAACTTCTGCTTCTCTGATGGTGGTTTGGGACATCTCTGCTACAAGAGTACAAGAGGCATGCCCCAGGACATGGCTGCATTCTTAGAAGTGTTCAAGGCCAGGTTGGATGGGGCTTGAAGCAACCTGGTCCAGTGGAACGTGTCCCAGCCCAGGAAGAGTGTGTTCTCACTCTTCTGTATTTTGTGAGGTTCCTGCCAGCACCTGTAAAGTCAGTGCAGATGGAGTACATGGAATGGTGTTCCTGTTCTGTGTGCGGGCTCTTAGTGGAACTGGGCCTTCATGAAAGGAGTCCTTTGAGGAATTTAATCATATTTAATTGGCTTGATAAACTTCTACAAAAATTTATCTCCACGGCAGGGAGTTGGAATGAGATGAACTCTAAGGTCCCTTCCAGCCCAAACCATTTTGGGACCTGTGGTGGCTGTTGAAGGGCTGTTTCCAGTTGCTGGGAAGCAAAGGAGACTCGTGACAACTCCCCAGAGCCTTGCTGGATTGGGCTGCAGAGGGGTTGTGAAGCAAGAGGGTCCCTGGCACTGCGAGGAAGAGTGAGGCTGCTCTGCTGGGGAGAGGGATGGTCAGGGTAGGAGATTCCAGGGACAGTTCTGGGACAGCAGGTTGGGTCTGCTGGTAACTCAGGCCAAGGGGGACATGAAGTGTGGCAGGTGGATGTGGGGTGACAGAATCCCCGGGTTAATCCCGGATGCTGGCATGGCTTGGAGCAGCCTCTGGAGCTGCTGGTGGGACACGTTGGTAATTTCTGGGCTCTGGGATGTCTCTGCTCTCCTTCACTTCATCATGCCGAATTAACATTCCTGACATGTCTCTCAAAGAGGGTGCACTCCAACTTCAGGCTGTTGCCCTTGCAGTCACAAGGAGGACAATGGTAAAATTTGGTTATATATCATGCAGTTGTGCTATGCTTAAATGTGCTTTATTGTTAGTCACTTGGGATGTAGATGTCTCTGCAGGGAAGATAAGTGCTCTGGCCAGGGTGCCCAGGGTATAATCAAGAAAGATGGGGGTTCTCCTGGGGCATCAGCCACCTCCCCCTAATGCAGGCACCCAAAACAGAGCAGAGAGCCATCCCTGATCCCCAGCTCCTGGATGGGTCACTTCTCACCTACCTGAAAGGCTGTTTAGTAATTTCCATCCTGAAAGGAAACCTTAGCACAGACTTGAGTCTTTCCCAGATTGTCTGTGTCCCAGAGATGCAAAGGATGACAGTGGTTTCTTCATTCCAATCCTGTGTTTGCCACACAGAGCTGAGCCAGTCTGGCCCATGCCAGCTCTGCAGCCACAACCCAACCTGGAACATCTTGCAGAGCTCTCCCTCACCTCAGGCAATTGCCACGCCACATCCTACCCTTGTTTTGCAGTGCCTAATTACTTTCTAGTGTGGGAGGACTCGGAGAACGTGCTGGAGTTGTTCATCCAGCCTTTGTGATTTGCTTTGGTATTTATAAACACAGTGAGGATGTGATTTGTGATGCAAGGGCAGGCTGGTGTGGAAGCTTTGGGATGAGTAATGCCTTCCTCTGTGCACATCCGAGCTGCAGAAAAGGACCAGAAAGCCCACGAGGAGGAGAAAAGTGAGTCCTCCTTAGGTGGTAGAAGCTTACAGAGGAGCAAGGAGAAAGGTCTTTCTGGTGGGAACAAGACCATCCCCAGGTAAAACAATGCTAGAAACACTTAGATCATTATTTATTCCTTTCTGTGCTTGCTACACTGGGATTTTCCTAAGGAATTTTGTTATGGCTGCAATACTTTGCAGGATATAAATTTGCTGTACCTTTGCTCCTCTCCATCCTTCTTGGCTGGTACTCTGGCATTGATCTGACTTAGTCAAAGCTTTTTTTATGCCTCTTCCTATGGAGAGGAAATCTCTTGTGTCAAATCACCACTTGTGTGCTACACAAAGGTTGTGTGGAAGATGCACGAGGCTCTTTTCCCAAATGTTAATGGTTCCTGGGTGGTTGCCTCCTCCTGCACAGCCCAGAAAAGCCTTCACTGGCTGGAGCTCCTAATCCAGCACTGGATTCACACCCTGGTAATTGCCTAGTTTGGAGCAAGTTTTTGATCTAAGGAAATAATTGTCATGTTGCTTTTTATTGCTAAAAACTTGGTTGTGTTGCCTCTTCTAATAGCTGTTACGCTTTCTTGTTTTCTGGCATGAAGTCCTGATGATTTAATGTGCAGCCACATAAATACACATATACACACATATACACAGTGGTGCACAGTGGCAGCTTCCCTGTGCTGATATCCCATTTCTGGTATTCCTTGTTTGCAGCTGAGCCGTGTGCACCTGCTCTGTCGGGATGTGGATCCCTGGGGATGCTGAGCAGCCCAGCAACTCCCTTGGGGATGCCTTACGTTGGTCCTCAGGCACTGTTTGTCCTTGCAGGTCCAGAGAATCAGCCCGATGCCAACAACTTTTCTGGGCAGTGCCCTCCGGGGCACCTTCTTCTTGGCCTTTGGCCTGTGGTGGTCGGTGAGGTACCCCCTGAAGTACCTCAGGAGAAAAGGTGATGCCGAGGGCCAGCCAGGCCGTGGGCGCACAGAGGTCTTCGAAGGCGCGGTCAAAGCTTTCTTTGCTCTAGTAGGTAAGAGAGGGTGATGATGAGTCTGCCCCAATAGCTACTAGCACAGCAGCAGCTGTCTCCCACAACACTGGGCCTGCTTGTAGTGGGAAACATCTGGTGTGGGAGGGCTTGGGGACATGCTCGTGGCATGCCCTGGGATGAGGAGCTTGCTGTCGTTCTCCTGGGCAAACACCACTACAGCTCCGCATCTGCAAAGGAACATTCCCTCAGGCTTGTCATTTCCCCATGTGTAAGGAGATGTGACCTTTTCTCTCTTTGCCCAGGGATACTGGTGGAGCAGTTTGTTCCCACTGGTCCCCACCTGCAGCTGTACAGCCCCAAGACACACAGCTGGACTGACCTCACCCACTGGCACTACTCCACCATCTACCTCTTCTTCCTCGTCTCCGGCATCACAGACGTGGTCTCGCACTCCCCGCTCCAGATGCCCCCTGGCTTGGACCGGCTCTCGCTGTCCCTGGCTCTGCTTGTGGAAGGTGAATTGCACCTGGTGCTAGGGGAGGACATGGAATAAGGAAATTGCTGCAGTGCTCATAGCTGTGACAGCTCCTGGGCAGTCTGGGGGCCACAAAGGCAGACCTGGAGGGGGTGTGGATGCTCGATGACACTGGCTATGTGACAGTCACCCCCCTCCCTGCTCCTCGTAAATATGGATCCAACCATAGCTGGATGCCGCAGAGGATACTTGAGGGATCTGTACTTCTCCTGGTGGCCAGCAGCTCTCTCACTCTGGAGTTACAAAACGGTGTCATCCCCCCACCTTGGCTGGATGCAGAGGGACAGACCCTGATACAAAGCTCCCCACCATCTTTTGAGCTCAAGGTGCCCATCCCTATGCTCCTCCTGCAGCCCTGGCTGGGACACAGGGATCCCCACAGGTACAGGGGCACAGGGACCTCCACAGGTACAGGGGTTCCTCGGAAGCAGAGCCAGTGCTGGGGCTGCCTGGTCATTGCAGAGGGAATGTGGTGACAGCAGCTGGTGGCTCTCTGGTTCTTCCCCCCAAGGCAGATCATGGCAAGGCCTGGAGCATAGGAGTGAGTTTTCAGATGATTTTTAAGAGAACAAATCCCAGAGTGTCCTTTGCTAACACAGGGTGGATCTTGGCAGGTTTGCTCTTCTGTTTCCGTGACTACAGTGATGCTGTGCTGGACCAGCACCTCCACTCCCTGCTGGCCGTGGCTATCTCTGCCGGAGCCCTCTGTGCCCTCCTAGAGGTGTTCCTGCGAGACCATATCATCCTGGAGACCTTCAGGACCACCTCCTTCCTTCTCCAGGGCTCTTGGCTTTGGCAGGTCAGTGTGTATCCAGCATTCTCTTCAGATCTTTGCACCCAGGAAGGCAAGTGGAGTGGGGCTCTTCTGCCCCTTTAGGCACATCTGTTGGGGTTAAACTTGTAGGCTTTTCAAATGTCTTTGTAAATAAGAAGAGGAAATGAGGCTCAGTGCCAGAGCTGCCATCGTGAAGTGCATGTGTAATGCAGCAGCATGGACAGACCTGGAAACAAAGGGAAAATGGAAATCAGAGCCCACAAGGGAAGGGAAGGAAACCACAATCATGAATTTTTAGTAATTTTATTAGGTCCATTTTCTTCCTCTGTTTGTTCCAAGTAGCTGGAAACATCTGGAAATCTCTCATGTAATGGCCCAGCTTTTGGTCTAGGGTGAAATGCACAGACTAGCAATGTCACCTTTTGGATGTCACCCTTTTCCAGGATGCTGGGCTTGCACTGCAAGTCCTAAGGATTATCTGCAGAGCATCCATCTCCTCCTGACACCCTTGTGTCGGTGGTTGGGGAAGCCAAGGGCAGTGTCCCAGGTGTTACTTGGGGTTATAGTGCCTCTAGTCCAGAGTCAGCTGCAGCAGGTGGGTTAAAATCAGGAGGAAAACAGGAGAGATGTGCTAAAGCCTGACTTCTTTTTCATCTGTGACCAGATTGGGTTTGTGTTGTCCCCTCCGTGGGGAGGACCAGGCTGGGATCAGAGCGACTCCAGCAACCTCTCGCTCCTCACCATGTGCTTCTGCTGGCACTACATGGGTGCCCTCGCCGTTGTGGCTGCCAACGCTGCCGCATCTCGCTGGTATGAAGGGGTCCTGGCACAGTGCATGGGCTGGGGTGGCCAAGAGCAACACCCAGACCCAACAGTGGGCTGGGAAATCCGTGCATCAATGTGTCATGGGATAAGGAGTGTGGGTGTCCGTGCATATCCAAGCATGGCTTGGCTGGAAAGGGTGGGTTCCATGCCACCACAGAACAGACTTCCCAAGCAGCGTGGGTTGAGCCGGTGGCTCTCACTACCCACAAGCCCTTGACCATTGTCACTGTCTCTCCTGCAGCTGCAATGAGTCCTGCCAGCTGAAATTTGGGGACATCGACGTGGAGTTGGACTGTGGCTTGTGCCTCCACAGAGGGAAGAAGAGCTCCAGTGGCGCCTTGCTGCCGGAGAGCAGCTCAGACGACAAATGAGGTTGTGGTGGGCACGGAAATCTTTTCCCTGATGATTTAGAGCTCTTGAGATGAGGTTTTTAATTAGACTTGATAAACTACAGCAGCACTTGACAGTGGAGCATTAGAAGTAGGAGGCAGGACCCCGAGGCGGAGCGCAGCAGGAGATGCGAAGACTTTCCTTGTGCCTCCCTTTGGTAGGCACGAGTTCTTAATTCTCTGAGCTGCAGCTCAGGCTGCGGACTGCAGGACCGCTTTGCTGTTGGAATCCAACTGGAGTGGCAAATTGGACTATTTTTTTTAACATTTTCCCTTCTGCTTCCTCAGAAGGGAGCCAAGCCAGCGTTCAAAGCTCCTGGTGGCTGCCACTCCCTCTGGTGTTAATGGAGAGGGTTTTGTACTAAGCTGAATGTACAGACTATCTGTGATCACCAATAAAGTGCTTTAACACATCTCCTCCAGGGATCTCTTGAACACCATGCTGCAGGCTAAGGCAATGTTGGCTTCAAAATGGTTTGGGCAGTGGATGAAATATCTGAGGGATGGGACTGTGTATGATTTAATGAGGACAAATCTGCCCAGGGAAGGGTGGGTGGCCAGTAGATGGAAAGGATGGAGGGTAGCTGCTCTCCGGCTTGTTTATCATTGGAAGCCGAGTTAGGCACAAGCCAGGGGTTTGGTGTTCCTGGGAGATGGGATGGTTGCTGAGCAGCGGGCTCAGCTGCAAGAGAGACCCTTGAAATAAAATTATGGTTTCAGCTGGCTGGGGGTGGGTGTATGGGTGGTCTTGGGAAGTCTCTGAAAGCCTTGCAGTGATCTCAGTTTTTCTCCAGCACCTTTATTCCCTCCTTGGAGCTAGTCACTTCCAAATATAACCTTCCAGTTAGGGGTGTCTGCCTTGCTGCTGGGGTCTTCTTTTGTTTGCAACAGAACAGTGTGGGAAGATCCTTCCTGTGAGGAGATCGAGAACAAAACCAAATGTAAAAAATAACGTTAGGAGGATTAGTGAAAGAACATCACTAATCATCATCCAAAGGTTCATCATCAGCATCTGAAATGTTGGTGCCATGCCCTTGGCTGAGGACTGGGCTGGGTCAACAGGGGAGCACAAACAGCATTGATTTTATTATCTTCCAACACCTTTACTGTATTCCCCTAAGAAATGCAAGAGCCAGTTTAGTTTGAACACATCCCTGGTGTCCTGCACAGGCTGAGAGGAAGGAAAAATTCCTCCTGGCTCAAACTAGTTGCAATTCCCAGCCCCATGGGAGCTCCCTGAAAGAGTGAGTACTGCCTATTTAATTTTTTATTTTGCATTTTATTTTTATTTTTGGTTGGGGATTTTTTGAATTCTTGTATTTTCTTCTTTTGGAGCAGGGATGGAAGAAGACCAATGCTTCCTGTCCAGAAAAAAAAACCTTGAGGAGCAGAGAAAAACAAGTAAGTGCAGTATTTTGGGCTCCCACTTTTGGCACCCACACACAGAGGATGGTTAATTGGGATTCTGAAGCAGGCTGCCCTCCTGAGTAACAGTTTCTCCAGGATCTGGTTGCCTTTAAGTCAGGCTGATGTGGATCTCCAGTACTGGAGTGAGAGCTTGTGTTGTGCTCCATTGTAGGTGATGTGCTCCCACTGTTAATAATCCTCCTGGGACTAGAAGTGGGGTCATTGTGTCAAGTTGTTATAGACCGACTGCCACTAATGGGAAGCTCAGTGCAGAGGTTACAACCTGGTGTACTGCGCTTGGATTGAAAAGAAGGGGAAAAACAATCTCTTTCCCCTTTGATCAACTGATGTTACTTTTTTCCTTTCTGCCCAAAAGTTATCTTTGCAGTGCTGAATCACTTACTGAGGGTTTTGCTGCATAAAATGTTGGTTTTGTTGGTGATGTTTCTTCTTTCTTTGAATAAATGTAAGTAAATAGTAATCATCCTGCTGTGTGTTTTGTCAGGTTCAGTGGGATCACGCTCCAAGCCCAAGAGGGTTTCTTTGAACAGGGCACCCAAAATTACCTATTACCATGTTAGGTGATAGAGCTGCCCATATTTGAGATATGACTAATGTTCATCATGTCAATGAAGTAGAAAGAAGACACGAGGTTGTTGAGGCTGTGGCTGTGTTTGTTGAACAGTTCCCAGCTAGCCTGGGTGTGGGATTGACATTTCCTGTAACATCATCTCTCCCGCTGAAGCCTGAAGGGAATAAAACTCATTGAGTAGAGTCAGCCCATGGCAGGGGGTTGGAATGAGAGAATCTTTAAAATCCCTTTCAACCCAAACCATTCTGGGATTCCATGTCTAGACAAGGTGCAAGTGATCAGTAAAGACCCCATTGTTCAGCCAAAACCGCTGCTGGCCGTGTGCTGTGGACACAGGCAACCCTGAAATAGGTGGGAGCTGGACACGTGTTCCACTGCAGTCCCTGTCTCTCCAAGGTGGGTTAGGATGTGTGCCTGGGCGAGTTTAATTACTGGGGACCTCATTCCTCATATCATACACAGACCTGACAGATGCTTTTCTGTTATTTTCTAACAGAACATTCAATTCCTTGTGTAGCTCCTGTGGTCTGTCTGTGCTGTTAGTCTTCCAGGGAGATGCAGAGATGAGGATGATTTTCTTTTTCCATGGCCTGTGGGCTGTGATTCCCTGAAAATACCTTGGCCACAAGACGATGCTCTCTCTCTTTGTTGTTCCACACATTCTTAAGCTTTAAATGATGCTGCTCAAACCAGGATCTAAGGTAATTCTTAACTTTTTTCTTGCCTATTGGCACACAGAAACACTAAGACTGGTGGTTTAATGACAAATATTCTCTGCTGCACAGTTAAATATGGAGAATTGATTGAGGTAATCGAGAACACACATGCTGAAGCGTTTGGAAGGAACAGGGACCTTTGCACTTCCAGATTGAATTCACAAGTTTTCTCACAGCAAGGGCTGGGAGAATGTCATGGTAAGTTTTCCCATTTCCACAAATCCTCTGCTGCTGGTAAATGTCAGGAACAGGCTTTTACTCTGGAGGAACTGGCCATAGAAGCCTTTGGAGGATGGCTGGGTGTGATTTGCATATCCTCTTGCCTCAGCCAGAGGGAAGAGAAACTTCTTGAGACCATATGGAAAGATGTTGCTGGATGAGCTGAGGTGCTTTACAGACCCTCAGTGCTCAGATCTGTATGCAAAACCTTTTATTGTTGCTGCTGAGAGATTTGCTGGAGGTTCATGGTTTTAAGAGGAGTTGAAATTAGCACTTTAAACACCACTAAAATCTATTGTTTCAGCTTAATTATTAAACTTAGCTTCCAAACTTAATGCAATTGCTGTTCAGAGGCCAATTGAATTTTCTGGGTCACTCATCTCTTCCAGAACTTATAATTTTTCATTACTTTTTTTCTTTTTTTTTTTTTTTAATCTTAATGTGTTTCTTGCCTATTAACTCAAGTGATTTAAGTAACAAGAGTCAGCAGTACATGGTTATTTTCCCCTGAGGATGCAAAACTTGGATCTCATCCAAGGTTGTGGTGAGGCTGCACCTCAAATAGTGTGCTCAGGTTTGGATCCTTCCCTACAAGGGAGACATCGTGGTGCTGGAGGTTGTCCCGAGAAGGGAACAGAACTGGAAAAGCGCTGCCAAGGAGGGGGAAGATTTCCAGCTCTGGCTGGAGTAGTTTTCTTGGGAGGCTGTAGGTTTTTGGATGTGCTTGGGTGGTGATCATGAAGTGTTTGGTGGAGAGAAGGCTGCTCCTGCTTCAGGGATGCTCCGGGTTCCAGAAAGAGTTACACGCTGTAACAGGGGTGATAAACCCATTGTTAATTGTGTTTCCACTGTACTTCATGAAACTTCAGACCAGCAAACAGTTTGCTGAATGTGTGTGTATAATGAGATGCTCAAATATAATGAATCTTAAGAGTTAGAGTGGCCTTATTGAAAAATAGACAGTTTTCCCCTGGATGGAACATCTCTAGAGTCTTGTAGTGCTCACATCACTCACCTCTTTCCTGACATGTCTATGAATTGCTGGTATGTGTTTCTTTTCCCAGCATTGCTTTGAAAATAGATACCAGTGACTGTGTTTTGTGGGGGGAAATAAAATATAAAAATCCAGGCATGCCAACGTGTTTCACCAAACAAATTGCCCTGCTTATTAACCTTAATATTTATTTTCCCTGCAAGCCATGGGGAGGTTCATGCACTGTGTGAGTACTGAGGCTGGTGTTAGGATGCCTCATTGTGCCCAGTTTCTGCTGGTTCTGTGAGGGGTTTTGAGTTCACTAGGAGCATCCTTTTCAGCACAGTGGAGTCTGGTGAGACGGATGTTATAAATACATATTATAAAGTTGGTTTTTCACAAATTTTAAGGTGTTATATGTATAATGTTAAAATAACTCTGCTGTAAGGTTATAGTTTTTATGTTTTTGCTTGGTCATGGTAGTGAGATAGCTGATATATAGTTGAGCTTGTGAATGGACTGTCTGTTTGGTCAGGATAACATCCATGAACGTCTGGTGAGGACCCTGCTACTGACATGCCAACCATCAGCATCAGAGTCTGAAGCAAGCATGGGCCAAGGCCCGATCTGGAGGTNGCTCACCTTTTGAAATTTTAAAGGTTTATTACCACAAAGGACTAAATAAGGGAAAAGTTCAGCGCTGGGAGCCTCCGTGCCAGCCTCCATGCAAGCCACGTGCTCGGCTACAAAATGGATGTTCTACCTTTTATATCTTTAGCCCCTCCCCAAGTCTTGTCACTCGACTCTTCTTTCACTGTTCAGTGGTGGAGATCAATTTCTTACATCTTGACTGGAGGCCTGGAGTTGCCAAAGTAACAAGCTGGCCCTCTCAAATGTCGTCCTTACTAAGAGCATCCCGTAATAACAATTTATGGGTGAGGGGAGATATAATTATCATCTACAAAACTTCTCCTAACATACACATAATATTTACCCCTTAATTGTGAGAGCCAACTGTCACATTACTAATCTATAACAAACCCACCTTTTTCTTTTCTATAGGTTATTTGGCTCGAACAATTAAGTCAGAAACATTTTTCCTTCTTTTTTTTTTGAATGAGTTATACTAACATCTGTTGATGTGAGTAAGGACAGGAGATCTTAGTGGTGAGAACAGAGGCTAACTTGGCCCCTGCCTTCCAGCCTCTGTTATTATTAAAGGATAATTGGGGAATGATAGAGGTCTGGTATGGTCTTTTGCCCCCACCTTACCATGCCTACGGGGTTGCTACCTGAAGCAGGTGTATGGGATCTTCTTGGTGGAGAACACAGGGCCCAACCCCGTCTTGCCCTCTATTCTTTTTCTTAGATTACTTGTGGTTTTTGAGGAAACTGCCCCAATACCTCTTATGGTTCTCCGTGTATTTCCCTTCAAGGATGCTTGTAATTTCTTGCTATTATAACAGGATTGTTACATTAATAACAGGTACAGTTCAAACTTTTTACTTCAAGTGTTACATAGTGGGACGACACAATTATTAGACAAACAGGATTATGATGACTGTTTTACACTGGTTACTAGAGCACATGCTTTACAGTTATGGCCCACTACTACAGGTGGATTTTTTGTACAGACACAGTAACAAAGACTAGTTAGACTTTGTGTGAAGTCTTAGGATGACAAGCGACACTCCAAGTTCTTCAAGCTTTGCTCTTTGCCAGGCTGTGCCTGCGAAGGACTCTGAGTTCTAGATGCTCAGCAATACTCTTTCTGCCTGCTGCTCCTACTTGGAATTTTTTAGAACTACTCTACTAAAAGGTGGTGGGGCTAGTCAGTTTAAGTTTCTTTGTAAATTTAAGCTTCAATGCTACATGTGTGTACATGGGCAGGGGAAATGAGTGGCTCTGACTTGGATGGGGAATATTCTCTATATGGGCCCCCACCCTGGGCAGCACGGGTACAGCTGGGAACTTGGAGAAAATTACTTCAGCTGTATCTTTTACAGCTCTTTATTATGA
>VZSE01014917.1:0-13243 GCA_013398275.1 Promerops cafer | reverse complement strand
CTCTTTTGTGTAAACTGAGGCGGGATTCTTGGCACTCTGCCCAGTAGGGTGGCAGCAGGTCGGTTCAGGAGACCCTATGAGGTGTCTTCATGCTGGCACACAGCCAAATAGGGAGAGAACTCTCTGGCTTTTTTACCTTATTGGGAACATAAAGAGCAGGGCCTCACACTGATTCCAACATGAAAACCCTTGGTATAGATGAGGTGCACTGCAACAGGTCAGCATATTCATAGTGAGTTGAGCATCTATACTTTAGTTTTGTGAGTTAACAATGACTTGGATTTTCCAAGGCAGGTTCATGCAGTTGCTTGACATATTTGAACTCATCTTAAACCATCTAGCATTGTTTTTTTCAGGCTTTCTAATGATATGAGTACACATGTGTGGGTTTTGACATCTTAAATGCCCAATTGTAGTCTATCCTCAGCTTTGGTCATAAGCTTTAAACTTATATTCAAACACTTCCAAAGTCTCGATTAAATCTGAATCTTAGGGAGTGTGCTTTACTTTGTTATTTGTAAGCATTTGTCAAATGTCTCAAGTCAGATAATTAAATTTTATGCTGAGAGTTGGCACAGAAGGAAGGAATGTCATTAAAGCACCATTGTGCTATGACACAGACTTTAGTTTTGGCAATTTTATTTGTAGATTGAAATGTTAATTAATGAACATTTCTCTCTAGTTTACAGCATTCATTGTTAAACTGGAGACTCTTGCCCTCTTGCTTTCTGATCAGTGACAGCAGCACTTTGACTTTATAAATAAATATTGTGTATGTTCAGTTGCCTTAAATACTCTCTAGCTTGATCTTCCTCTACTGTGGGTAATGTTTTACTCCCCCTAGACCCTACCAGTAGACTTGGAGACCTGAGGAAAAACTTTACCAATGAAAACTGAGGCAAGGAAATCACTGAGTACCTCTGCCTTTTCCATGTCCTCATTCACTAGGTCCCTTGCCCCACTGAATTGGAGCCCACATTTTTTTCTTAGCCTTTATTTTTACTGCCAGTATACTTGGAGAAGCTCTTCTTGTTGCACTTCACATCCCTCACCAGTTCCAACTCCAGCTAAGCTTTGGCTATCCTAACTCCATCCCTGTGTACTTGGATAATGTCCCTTCTATTCCTCTTGGCTAGCCTGTTCTCCACAACCAAGTTCTGCATACCTCCTTTTTGCATTTGGGTTCAGTCAGGAGTTCCCTGTTTAGCCATGCTGCTAGACTTCTTGCATGTCAGAATAGACTGTTCTTGTGCTTTGAGGAGATTCTCCCCTGAGATCAAACAGCCCCTTTGCTGTCCAGGGCAGTCTAGTGATGCCTTTACCTGGGCTTAGAATTAAAAGCCGAACACGGTTAGAGGGGAAAAAGGGATTTTACCTCAGTGTTTATTAAAAGATCCTTTGTTCCAGGTAGGAGCACCCTGCAGAAGTGCCCGCCCGGACTGGTGCATGGAACCCACAAAAGACCCCCCCGTGATGGATCGCGTATACAATTATAGATCTTGCATATTAGCATATCTATCATAGGTTTCCCAATGGGAGGCTCAGGAGAAGCCCCCTCATAAGGAATACCCCCCCTGCATGGGTCTATCTTAGTTTACAGAATGTGTTCTGGAGAGGACCTTGGGTCTGGGGCTCTCTGACACCCTAACTACAATGTTTCCAAGATGTTTAGTCTCTTGGCTTAACAGAACTTTGGGTCTAAGCTAGTTATCAAGCTTAGGGAATTACAAGTATGTGGGCTAAAAGCATTTGGGATACATAAAAGCTGCATAAAAGTATATATGAAAGGGGGATATGAGAAAAGTATATGAAAAAGCAAAATCATCATGGCATCACTACCATGGGGACTTGTCAAGCAGATCCTTAAATAAGCTGAAATTTTCTCTCTTGAAGTCCAGTAATGTTATTGTCTGATTGCCTTGTTTCTTCATCTCAGGATCTTAAACGCCACCATCTCATGGTTGCTGCAGCCAAGGCTGCTCTCAGTCTTCACATCCCCAGCCAGACCTTCCTTGGTTGTGAGTAACAGATCCAGCAGAGCATCTTCCCTAGTTGGTTCTTTGTTCATCTACATCAAGAAGCTCTTTGTCACATTCAGGAAGTCTCCTGGATTGCTTGCACTCAGACATGTTGCCTTCCCAGCAGATATCAGGGTGTTTATGGTCTCCCATGAGTACCAGGGCCTGCACTCATGAAGACTCTGTTAAACAACTGGAGGAAACTTCATCTACTTGATGTTGTGTTTTGGATTAGCCTCGGCTAACTCTCATCCAGCTGCTCACTCACTCCATCTCCTCAGCAGGATAGAAGGAGAAAATAGGATGAGAAAGCTCATGGGTCGACATAAAGACAGGGACATTGCTTGCCAGTTACTCTTGTGGGAAAAACAGAATTAAGTTGGGGAAAATTAATTTAACTTCTTGCCAATTAAACTAGATTAAGGTAGTGAGTACTACAGGCCACAGTTTGTGTCAGGAAAATCTGCTCTGGTGTGGGGTCTTCCACAGGCTGCAGGGAATATCTGCTGTGGTGCCACGGAGCACCTCTTTCCCCTCCTTCTCTGCCCTTGGTGTTCCCTTTGCTGTTTCTCACTCTTGTTCCCTTTTTCTCTCTCTGTTTTGTGGTGGTGTTGCCCTTTCTTAAATATGCTTTCACAGAGGTGCCACAAACTTCACTGATGGACTCAGCTTTGGCCTGTGGTGGGTCTGTTACTGAGCCAGCTGGAACCAGCTGTGTTTGGCATGGGGCAGCCACTTACCTCTTTCAACAGGAGCCACCTCTGCTACCAAAACCTTGTCATATATACCCAGTATAGGTGGTCTGTAGCTGACACCCACCATCATAGAATCATAGAATCATTTAGGTTGGAAAAGACCTCTAAAATAATTGAGTCCAATCACTGACTTAACACTGCCAAGTCCACCACTAAACCATGTCCCTAAGCATCATATCTATATGTCCTTTAAATACCTCTGGGGATGGTGACTCAACCACTTCCCTCAGCAGCCTGTTCCAATGCTTGAGAAGCCTTTTGGTGAAAAATTTTTTTCCTCATATCCAATCTAAACCTCCTCTGGTGCAACTTGAAGCCACTTCCTCCTGTCCTATCACTTGTCACTTGGGACAAGAGACCAACCCCCACCTCGCTAGAACCTCCTTTCAGGTAGTTGTTGTTATGACCCACCTCTGAAGCAGGGTAACTGAGGTTCCTGTTAATAAATCCCTTGGGGTGAATCAGAGTGAAACAACGCTGAATGACCAGTGTATATATGAGGCAGATTTATTTTAAAACAATTAAATTGCAGTGGAAAGGAGGTATGCAGCTGTTTTGGTTCTTTTCTATAAAAGCATAAAAATATCACAAAGAAAACTTATTAGGAATAGAAGGAAAGAGGAAAAGGATAAGAGTAGACAGTGGAGAGGAAAGATATCACCACCCATGGATCCTGCGACAAGACCTGATTGTTGCAGTTTAGATGTCTGTGATTGGAATAATGGTCGCAGTCTTGATCCGGTGGCAACCTGTGAAACAAAGAGTTCATCATGTTATATACATTCAAGTTAGCATGGGAAAGCCTAGATCCCTCCCTAAGGAGGGAATTCATTGTGTCTGATGCAACACTACGGGGCATGCACAGTCCTGATTGTCCCAGGGCTGTTTGATACAAACATCACCAATTTAGCTCAACTTTCAACTAGTTTGATCAAAATAGATTTTGAAATGGGTTGTTTTGATTTTGCTTAGACAGAAACTCATTTATAAATAACAGAAATAAGCTCTTAAGCCAAAATTAATATGTTTGCAACCTTCTGTATATTTTCAAATAAATCAGTTTATAATGTCACTTGCCATGCAAGTTCAATTTTCTTGCTATGTAAATACTATGAGCTGCTGTGGGCAAAATAATAGATAATTAAAGCTTCTACATACATAATTGAATAACACTGCTATCAAGCTTGCTACATTTGAACATTTAAAAAAAAAATCTCATGTCCTGGGCAAATAGATTGCAGAAACAAACAATGAAAGGGAAACATAAAACTAACAGAATGAGCTAAGACCACAGACTGTTAATACTACATCTATATTCAAAGGATTGTACTGTCTAATAGAGAATATTGCCTGCACAGAAAAGTATATAGGACAATGATATCCTTAGCAGTTCCCCAGAGCCCTCCTAGATTTCCAGTAATCTCCTATTATAGCTCTATTTTCTTTTCAATGGAGCTGGTTCATTGGGTCTTTCTGTAAAAGTTCTTCTCTTTAGACTGAAGAGTCTTTTCAGATCATCTAGTATGGTAATATCACAATATAAAGTAGCCAGGACAAAAGCTGAGTAAAAAAAAAGAATGTCAGCCAAGTATCAAAGTTACCAAAAGGAGGCATGTAATATGTAGTGCAATATATCTCCTTGCTTAGCTACTGTGAAAATGCAGGCCACTTAGGTAACGCTTTCTAACCTGAATAGTTTTTACAGTTGTTTCCAATATATTACTTTCATAACTGTATACAATATGATAAAGACAGTGAGGTATAAATTTTGCAAACACAAATGTTACTATTTAAAAACCCTAATGTTGTTATTTTAAACAAGCATTTCCAGTTCCTGTTCGTTAAGAAGCTTTTTGTTTTGAAGGCAAAACTGCAACTAATTCCAATATCATTAAGTTGAAAACTTTACTGTGTGAAGACTTATCAACAGTCATGTCAGAACCTTACCAAAATGCTCCTTTACTTTACATGAGTGAAGACCTTTTTGGATCATACAGAGCAATAATCACAGAATAGTCTGAGTTGGAAGGGACCCAGAAGGATCATCAAGTCCAGCTCTCAAGTGAATGGCCCATATGGGGATCAAATCCATGACCTTGGTGTTATTAGCACCATGCTCTGACCAACTGAGCTAATCCGATGATGAGGAGGAAATGAGGAATAAGACGTCTGCCCTCCTCCACTTTGTATCTGACTGGAGGACTCTATCCTTAATAGACTAGTGACTTGGCCATGGTGATCTAAGACATTATGTTAATCAAGACTTGGTTAGTCATTTGCCTATAACTTAGCTGTACAAGCAGGAGTCTCAGCAGCAAAGAGAAATGTTGGAACAATTTAATACAGGTTTAAAAAACCCTACTCCTTTCACTGAGCATTGTCACAGTGACAGTATGTGAGAATAACAGTCCAACTACTCTCATATCAAGCCCCAGGAAGGGGATGGGGAGAGGGTGTGATAATGGTTGCTTAGGGAAAACAGTCCAAGAAAATAAACCGTAAAGAGATTCGTCCCCTATTATCATAGAATCATAGAATAGTTTGGGTTGGAAGGAACCTTTAAAGGTCCTGTAGGCCAAACCAAATGCAGGAAGCAGGGACATCTTCAACTAGATCAGGTTGCTCAGAGCCCCATCCAGTCTGACCTTGAATGTTTCCAGAGATGAGGTCTACCACCTCTCTCTGGGAAGCCTGTTCCAGTGTTTCACCACTCCTCATTGTAAAATATTTCTTCCCTGTATCTAGTCTGAATCTACCCTGTTTTAGTTTAAAACCATTGCCTCTTGTCCTATCAAAAAAGGACCTAAACAGGCTATACAACAAATTGTAAATGGTTTAAATTGTTTTGATAGGTTAGGAAATTCTTTTTCCTTTCTTCATTCTCACATTTGTTCCCTGGGCACCAGGTAATATAGTGTGACTCAAATACAAAGTGGAAATCAGGATTTTAAATCTGTGCCAGACTTCAGTTAGCATATTCAAAAAGATTTTGTAAAAAAACATTGCACAAACCAGGAGATGAAAATCTGAGCCTTCTTATTGGCCTGATGTAAGAAATACATTATTGAAAATCCAACATATCAGAATGATTTCAAAATACACTTTGTAAAAAAAGCCTCGGGAGTAATATTCATAGTAAGAAGAAAGATGAAGGACATAGAATCATAGAATATCCTGAGTTGGAAGGGAGCCACAAGAATCATTGAAGTCCAACTCCTATGTAATCAGAAATTTTAGAACAATCATTTCTAGCTGAAAAAGCTTTATGACCTTCAAGACATCAGTCTGCCATCTCAGTAGAGATAGGGGATGGAGATCCATGCAGCAGCAAGGATCCAAGGGTTACTGATGTGCTAGAAACCAGGGAAGCTTCTGAGAATGGTCGTGCAAGAATTAGAACTTGAAAAGGCAGCGGGATCGAGAACCCAACTGAAGTGCATCTACACCAGTGCACACAGCATGGATAACAAATAGGAGGAGCTGGAAAACTATGACATCTGTTGCCATCACAGAGACTTGGTGGGATGAGTCACACAACTGGAGTGTTGCAATGTATGGCTATAAACTCTTCAGAAGGGATTGACAAGGAAGGAGAGGCAATGGGGCAGCCCTGTATGTTAGGGAGTGCCTCTATTGTTCGGAGCTTAATGAGGGTGACAATAGGGTTGAGTGTTTATGGGTAAGAATCAAGGGGAAGGCCAACAGGGCAGATATCCTGGTCTGTTATAGACTATCCAACCAGGATAAAGAGGCAGATGAAATATTCTATAAGCAGCTGGGAGAAGTCTCACGACCACTAGCCCTTGTCCTCGTGGGGGACTTCAACTTACCAGATGTCTGCTGGAAATAAAATACAGGGGAGAGGAGAGTCTAGGAGGTTCCTGGAGTGTGTGGAAGAGAACTTCCTAACACAGCTGCTGAGGGAGCCAACTAGGGAAGGTGCCCAGCTGGACCTGCTGTTTGCAAACAGATTAAACTAGCTAAAAGTAATTTGAGCTAAATTGGTGATGTTTGTATCAAACAGCCCCGGGACAATCAGAACTGTTCTCTGATTCACTGTGCCAGTGACAGATACATGACTTCTACAGCTGTGTACTAGTGCAACTGACTGAAGAATGAGGCTCACTATTTTGTGAAAATGTCTTGGCTGATTCTTTGTATCATCGACACTTGTTTCTGGTACTCAAATTATTCCTTATTTTTTTTAATATTGAGTTTTGTGTCATTGTATGGAAGTTTCAGTGGTTGCTCCTCACAGAAACTTAACCCAGGCTCCATTATAATTGCATTTCTCCTTGGATTTAGGCAACTGGACCTAAAGAAATGTCTAAATGACTGTCGTGCTTTAATCCCAGCCAGAAACCAGCCACTTGCTCACTCCCCCACCAGCAGGACTGGGGAGAGAATTGGAAGGGTAAAAGCTGGAAAACTCGTGGGTTGAGATAAAGACAGTTTAATAGGGAAAGCAAAAACTGCACACACAAGCAAAGCAAACCAAGGAATTAACTCACTGCTTCCCATGGACAGGCAGGTGTTCAGCCATCTCCAGGAGACCAGGGCCCCATCACGCGTAACAGGGAGTTGGGAAGACAAATGGCATCACTTCGAACGTCCCCCCTTTCCTCCTTAGTAGAAAAGGCATTGATGCTTTGGAAGCACTGTTCAGCAACAGATAAAAAACCCCATCCTGATGTTACCAACACTCTTTTGGTCAGAAACCCAGAACCTTTGCACTTGCATTAGATAAACTACTAAGAAAGAAATTTAACTGTATCCCAGCCAAAACCAGTACACTAGTTTAAATCAATTAGTATATTGTCCATCTGCCATGCTTTAGAAAGAAACTGACCTGAGCATAAAGATGATCTTCCTATTCTCTCCTCCAAGGCATGAAATACTTCATTAAGATTTCTTTTGGAAGAGCTGACCTAGGAAATATTTTAAGTCAAAACAAGAATAAATGTAAATCACCATGAGACAGCAGTCCTATCAAGAGTGTAGAAATGATTCAGAGATCTAATCTGGGGTGAAAATGAGTGTTAGAGTCAAAATCAATTTGATACAATTTTGGTAGGTAAAGTTCAAATCCTTCAAAAATGGCCAAAGATATTTAGGGTAAAGAAGGAGTGAGTAAATTTGACTTGTGAAGAAAGCTATCTTCTACTCCATTGCTTAAAACTAAATCAACACTATAACAACAAAACTAGCCAAGAGGATAATAGACAATTTCAGTAAATTATTCTATGGGTAATATTGGAATTCTACATTCTCAAGCACAAACTAAAAAACTCCCTCTCTCTTAACCCTGTGCAATAATTAAGTCTGCTCATGAGAGCATGCCATTCAATGCTGCATGAAGCAATTGGAGAACTAGTAATAGTGAAGCTACTCATGACAAAACTGAGCAAGTTTACAAGTGCAACTGAAACACATGAATCTTTTGTACAATGACTACTAGTTCAATGTCCTCTGATAGACTAACAGTTTTTGTCATTATTTTTTAAAATTGAGTGCTTTCTGAAGGATTCAATGTGTAAATACATGCAGTTATGTGTGGGAGATGGGGAACAGTGCAGTGCAGGATTCTTTCCAGATCTCAGTAAGAAATGTGTGCCAAGAAATGGCTTAATAAAATAGCTATTTTAATAACTCAGAATAAAAAGAGGAACTTGGATAGCAAGTAAATCTTGAGACCCTTCAGATGCTTTCTTCCTTTCGACACTGCTTTCATGCAGCATCTGATGAACCCTGGATGGATTTTCCCACAGCATGCTGTGAAGGTCCTATCTGTGGAGACATTCCTCTGCCTTTATTTTGTGTAACAAACAAAGCCTTGCATCCTCTGTCAAGTTGGGATGTTATCTCCATGATAAGATCTACCAGGGCACAGGGCATTCCAGCAGATTCCTTACAGCAGGTACTCATGCTAACCTACCGGCTTCTCAAGTCTCAAGTACAAGGCCTAATAGAGCAGACATAGCTTGCTCAAGACCACTAACTCCTTGAATATAATGTCTTCTGCAATGCTCTGGTTGAGAGGAATGGTTTAAAAGCAGAATGATGGAAGTCGCCGAGAGCCAGGTCTAATAAGCTCTCTGCGTGTCCATCACTTTTGGGTTTTGCCAGCAATCCAAAATGGCGTAAAAGATTAGCAGGACGGCATCAATGAGAGACTTGGAAACTGAAAAGTGTTTTAATAAAGATGAAAATAACAAACTTTACAGAGAAAAGCCGTGCCAGGAGCACCACAGTCTGTGCTCCTGCTGCAACAGCCCAAAAATGCCTCGATGTCCTTTGTCCAGTTTCTTTTGTAGTAATGACTGAGGCGAGGTTCTTGGCATTCTGCCCAATAAGGTAGCAACAGGTCTGAGGTGAAGTCCAGAAGGTCATATCAGGTGTCTTCAAGCTGGTATACAGCTAAACAGGGAAAGAACTTTCTGGCTTTTTACCTTATTAGTGGGACAAAGAGTAAAACCCAAACCATTCCTAATATGGAAACTTTTGCTACAGTGAGGGTGCATTCCTACAGCAGAAAACTGTCGAGGAGGATTAACAGTACCTCAAGTGACCTTGCAGCTGGCAATAACTCTCGATAAACCAGTGTGAACAGCAGGCCAGTGATCCTCTGGCATGGACCGAGTTTAACAGTGCCTGTGTCTCCGCTTGTGTGCCTCTGCCCAGGTGTTGCTTTAGGGATCCCCCGGTTAGTGAGGTAAGGGATATGAATTTACTCTTTGTGTTTTAGCCATGGGCTTGTGGTTGTTCCAGTTGGCTGCCTGTGCCAACTCACACAGCTCCCAATGCACATATCTTGTATATAACAAATTATTGCAATTTAAGAATAAAGAACTTCATCCTATCTCCAGTGACATCAAAAGGAAAATATCACTTAGAATATGATTAGACCCACAGTGCAAAAACGTTATTTCACAAATGAGAACTGACTTCACCTTTTCACGTGTGGTTTTCTGAAGACTACACTATGTCTTTAGTTTATTACAAATGTTCAGTAGAATACATTTATTAACAGCTAACTAGTCTGATGAATCTACCCAACATCGTTATTTACTGTATTATTTATTCTAAGACATGCTACCATTTTTTCATAGATTGTACCTGCTTCTTGAGAATGACCTTACAAATTAGGAAGCAGTTCTTGTTACGTTAAGCCTTAAGGCTAAGAAAGCAGCTCTACAAAAAAAAAAAAAAAATCCAAGGCCAATTTTAGGCCACTATATACTGAGCTGTATATGATGTATATGATGTGCTGGGATACTGCCAAAGGAGGAGATGCTCCAGGCACTGTTTCTGTGGGCCATCTCTCTTTCAAATTTATTTTCCCAGAGGCTAAAAGGAGGTTGTAAGGTGTACTGGGTCTGGCTGAGATGGAGTTAATTTTCCCCATAGCAGCCTTCACAGTGCTGTGCTTTGCACTGGGAGATAGGAAGGTGTTGATAACACACCAGTGTTTTGGCTACTGCTGAGCAGCACTGGCACAGCATCAGCCCTGTCTCTCTAACATTCCGCTCTCCCCATCAGTAGGCTGGAGGCGGGCAAGATTCTGGGAAGGGACAACAGTTAATATTATTAACAGAGTTAAACAGCTTACATAACGATAAGCAACAACCATGGGCGTCTTCATTATAAAACCATTCACATCAGTCTTGGGCAGGGAGAAGGAGGTGTATTCCCTCATCATCCCCAGAAGACAGCTCCCCCAGCATAACAAGGCCATCAGTGTAAGGGCAAAGCACAGAGCCACTGTTTATATTAGTATGTTCCCAAACTCAGCAAAATAAAAAAAAAAAAGCAGTGCAGCTGACAAACTTCATGTCCTGCACAGGAGCTTGCTACTCGAGAACTACTATTACTATAGCATGCAAGATATATAACTGCCATTGTCTCAACCCATGTTGGGCACTGTCGTGACTAGATGCTGGCCCAACGCCAGGCACCCATGAGAGTCATTTGCTCACCCTCTCCTGCCACAGATGGACAGAGGAGAGAAAAAAAAATTAATGAAGGGTTCACAAGTTGAGATAAGGACCGAGAAAAACACTTCAATGGCAAAAGAGGCTCAAGGTTGCAAAGTGAATTTGTTACTAACAAAATCATAGAAGGATAATGAGAAGTAAAATAAGCCCTTAAAATACCTCATCCTCCTAGCCACTCCCTCCTTCCCACCGGCACTGCAGGGAGACAGGGCATGGGGGTTTTTGGGTCAGTTCATCACCAAGATTTTTTTCCGCTGCTCTGGGAGAGGAGTCCTTCCACTGTGAGACTCTGGGGTCCCTCCCATGGGAGACAGTTCTCCATGAACTTCTCCAGCGTGGGTCCACTCTCACGAGCAGCAGCCATACCGCACCTGCTGCAATGTGAGTCCCTCCCATGGGCAGACAGTTCTCCCAAAACTGCTGCAACGTGGGTCTCTCTTTCCACGGGGCGCAGTCCTCCAAGGACAGACTGCTCCAGCCTGGAAGCAGGGGCCCTCTCTCTCCACCGGGTCTTCCACTGGATCACAGCCTCCTCCAGGCATCCACCCACTCCGGCATGGGCACATCCCCCATGGGCTGCGGGTGGATCTCTGCATCCCCTGTGGACCCATGGGCTGCAGGGGGACAACCTGCTTCACCATGGACTTCACCACATCCTGCAGAGTGATCTCAGCTCTGGTGCCTGGAGCACCTCCTCCCCCTTTTTCTCCACTGACCCTGGTGTCACCACGTTGTTTTCCCTCACATGTTCTCACCTCCTTCTCTCCTCAGTCTAGGAGAAAAACTCTGTGACTTTCTTTTGATTTTCTTCTTAAATAAGTCACCACAGAGGTGTTACCAACCGCTCTCATTGGCCCAGTTTTGGCCAGTAGCATGTCCATCTTCAGAGCCATCCGGGATTGGCTCTGCTGGACATGGTGGAAGCTTCCAGCAGCTTTGCACAGAAGCCATCTTTGTGGCCCCCCTTCTGCCAAAAACTAGGCTGTGAAAAACCAATACATAACAATAACCTTAGAGCTTGAGCCACAGTCATGAGTCGCTATATCTCAGGATTCTTACTAGTACAAGTGTATACTTGAGTGCAATTTCACTTTTCTTTTATCTTTGGATCCTTCTGCCTTGACCTTATTAAAGCAGAATATTTTATACTGACCTGTAAGGGGTATTCTGGGAGGCTTGGATTCCCTTCCCAGTCCAGACACTGTAGCAGCATGGAAAATGGATGGTGTTTTGCTACTACCTCCCCAAAAATGTCTTCTGAGAAAAGCCACTCAGGCAGGCACAGACAGTCATTCAATCCACACTCACACCACAGATAGGTCAGCGAAGAAAGACTGAAAGGGTCTCTGTATAGAGTTCCAGTGAGGTTTATTGTAGAATCACGCCGAAAGGGTTCCAGGGACAAAGACAAGAGAACAAGGCAGTGTCTCGGGTTAAGTATGGGGTCAGGGGCCAATGGTCTGTGGGCACAGGGGCAGTACAAGGGCAGAGCAAAGGGCAATGACCTATAGGGACTGAGGTAGATTAACATAGTGCTGCAGAGCACCATGGGAGAAACCTTTTCATCTCACCCTAAGCAGTAGGGCATTTTCTAAACCTGTGGAAGATTCTTCCAGGGCATTACCCTAGAAGTTCCCTTAATAAGCTCAAGGGGCTCCACAAGACACCACTGAACTGGCTGGATATATTCCCATTGTCCCGTTTGAGGGCTGTTCCATATTTTGGGTATTTAACATCCCCAAGGGATATTAGTGCAGTCTGTCGGCCGATAAATATTTCCTGAGGTTATTTTCAGATCTGGGTTTGAGATATTGCAATTCTCAACAGTATCATCCTTATGTGTTCATTGTAAGGAATATTCTCCTTCCATCCCTGTTCAATTGGCATGGGTGATATTTCCTTCCCACATGTGTTCTTAAATTTTTGTCAAATTGCTGACTAAAGCTCCCCATGGAACTAGATTTTCTGCAGAGGTTGGTGTTGGCAAACAAGCTGTTATAGAGGTTACACTCTGTAATCTGCCAAAATCTTGCACTAGTTTTAAGATCACATTTCCCTTCCCAGAGGTTAACAACATCTTTTCTATTATTATTATAAATATGTAATTATTTATCATCTTCATTTAGATACAATAAATAATATCCCCCTAGAAAATCATATCATAGACCTAAAGCAATAGGATTTATATACAAAAAAACCCCTCCACAGTGTTAATTAATCTTGTTTCTAATATGTTTAATGTGTGGTTGCTGGTTTTACCCACGTGTGATTGACCCAGGATTCAATTCCTTCCACCTTAAGTGCCGTGTATGTTACCAGGAGGACTTGAAAGGGTCCTTTCCACTTTTTTTCCAAGGGTTCAGAGTTCCAGGTCTTTACATATACAAAGTCCCCAAGTCAGTATGGATGAATGGGTGCATTCAAAGCAACCGGTCCTGATAGGGTTATAACCCACGGAGTCCAGCTAGAGTTTTTC
>VZSE01014916.1:0-31428 GCA_013398275.1 Promerops cafer | reverse complement strand
TTTTTCCCTGGTGAAGTGGTTTGAGATCTCAGCCACTGCCACCGTGAAAGTGTTTGGTAGTGGTAATGGTCAATATGTTTAGAAATGTTTATTGACTGGCTGTTTGAATATCCAACTTGAATAATTTTCTTGTTCAGATCACAGAAGATGGCTAAATATATCTCCTTGGGTAAAGAGCATTTGCACCTCAAATAATATCAGGGAAGGAAAAAAAAGAGAGTGTACTTTCTCATAAAAATGCATTAAATAAAAATCATTAAGCCCTGCATTTTATCTCTGGTTGCCTAGTAACAACACAGCCACATCAGTGAGCACCATTTTCTCAGGTACAATGAACTGCGTGGCACTAAGGGACAGAATCAGACTGAAATAAGCTATTTGTATTCTGTTATCTGTGCTACATCATGGCATTTGTTTTTTTTTTTTGAGGAAACTCGAAATGATCCTTTTTTTGTGTGTATGTCTATTCCTCCAAATGCTTTAACAATGGCAAAACTTTCCTCACATGCACAGCTCTGTTCTGAGGAATTCTTAAAAGATTTTTGCACAGTGACAGTTTACTATAAAAAACCCTGTAAGTACCACTTTAAAGTGAAACAATCATCTAATAGAAACTTTTTGTCACCTGGATGCTCCAGCCATGGAACTCAAAAGTGAACACTTTTCAGAGGGTAGAGGATGGCTTTGGGATGGGCACAGATTTTACATTAGTGTGTGTTTCTGTGAAACCACAGATCAGGATGAAGGACTGTCCTGGNGAAGGACATAGAATTGAAGTCCTTCTGTGCAAATGCTGTAACCACTGAGCTTTTGTGTTGCTATAGCTTTTGTTGATATTATTTAATTGCTCAGTGATGAGTCTGTGTATTCTTAGGCAATGGTTGTAAGGGAGTGTCCCATGGATCTGCAGTGGGGGAAATGTTTTTTTGAGAATCCCATTTGTCACAGGATGGACACTGAACTTCTTAGTCCTGCCACATTACCAGCTGCTTTTGGCACAAGTGACAGTAGAATTCTAGTTGCCATAATATGTTCCTGTAATACATTTTATATATATATATATATGTGTGTGTGTGTGTATATATATATGTGTAAATATGTATGTATGTATATTATAAATAGAGAAAACTTTGTATCTTGAACATGTAGGTAGTTAGCTGGGGCTTTTGACTGCATAAGTGTATTTACATGCCTAGGCCTTGGCTAAATCCTGAGTCAGGGATGCCTGTGGATCTGAATTTAGATAACCCAAATATAATGTATAGACATTACAATAGCCTTTCCCAGAGGAATCTTAGTAGCAAGATTTGAGTGAACACTTGTGGGAGAGCAACTTTGAAATACAAGCTCATGATCCTTAGAAAATATAGAAGGGAAAATAGCAAAATATCAGGAATGTCTCTTAGGAAGACTGATTTCATAAGCTCAAAGACTTGGATTGATGAAGCCTTCTGGGAGGTATGGCAAAGAAAAAATGAAGTTAGGGAAAGACTGTGTTAATGAACTTGAGAATAAAATTTTCCAACATGGAGGAAGTATTGGAAGAGCAGTAGGAGTTTGACCTTGATCACAATCATTGTAATCTCCAATGCAGAAAAGAAACATGATAAAAAGTGAGAACCAAGGTCAGATGTCTGGGGCTAAGCATTACAAAGCCAGAGCAAACCAAAAAGCTTAAGCTTCTATGAAACATCTAGCCCAGTACAAAATAGAGAATACTTGAAAGTAGCCGAAAATCTTTTGAAGAATACATACATATTTGACTAGGAGCCCAAGAATACTTCACTGCTCAATGAAGGGACTAAAATTATCAGTGCAGATTACAACAAAGGCTGAAGTGTTTAATGCCTTTCCTGCAGTATTGACCAACATTAACAACCAGTTTGGTGGCTATAATGGTGCCAGTCATAGGAAGTTAAAGAGCAAATCAGAGAAGGGTTGGAGTTGAAATTCAGGGACTACTAGTATTGTTTTGGAAAAGCAGCTCCTAGAAACATTTGCACACCATTGCCACAGCTATTTTAGTTTGCCAAAAAGAATCCCACCCCCACACTTAAATACTCTTTTGTTGGTTTTATTTCCCTTCATTGTATTTGATTCCTTGCTTCTGTGTGTGCATGTGCTTATTAAAAACAGAATAGAAAACCAAAACATTTATACAGCTGTGGTGCAGACCATCTTAGAATGATTAAAAAAGTACTGGAATATAAGTAGTACTGGGCTAGAAGGGAGTTCATATAGTAGTTCTTGTCACATTTAGTTAACATGCTTCTGATTCATGGTATGATTATTGGGGTGTCCTCTGCTGGGCCAGGAGTTGGACTTGATGATCCTAATGGGTCCTTTCCAACACAGCATATTCTATTCTGTGACTGTTGTATTCTATGATTTTCAGGGGAATAAACTTCTTTAATAGTTAATTTTGCTATGTGGGGTTTGTTGATGTTTTTTGTTTGGATGGGGTTTTATGTTTTTTTTTCACTGTTCTTTTATTTCCTGGTTGTTGTTGTTTTTTTCCCTACAGTTGCTTTTCTTTCATATATATAACATCTAATTAAATGCCTTCAGATTTGGCATTTCATTGCTCAAGTAGTGAATATTAAGTAGTTAAAATTCATAGCAGATCAAATTGTTGGTGACTGCTGTTTGGGTAGTTTTACCTACTCATAATATACTGCTGGAAGATTTGAATTTGTTTTTCTTTTATCTGTCTCTTATATTTTATTCCTTTCTAAATGATACTTTCTTGAATGCATATCATGAGTTTTCTCAGCATTCAGCTTCATAAGTTCATTGCAGATGTGAATATATTCTTCAATGAAAAAATTCCTTTTATCCTTGTCACATATGTTAAGAACAAATATGACATTCAGAAAGAACAAGAAAAAGCAAGCTCGTGGTTGATCAGTAGATACTGCAGATTGCCAGGAAGTCAGTGTGCTGGAGAAACTGATGGAAAGCCTCTGTTTGCTTCTAAGGCTAAATTTAGAGGGTTTTTCATGACATTTTATAGAAAGACTCATAGAATGTGCATTTGAAGTACATTTCACTAACAGTACTCATGTCTTCTGTCATCAGAACCTGAAAATCAAATTTACAATACTCTAAATTTAACTTTTCAGCTCTGCTTTATGTATAAGATGTGTAAATCAAACAATTACTTACCTGTCATTGCATTTAAAATCATGCATTATTATAAGACTGAAAAGATGGGAGAGTTTTAGGCATGATTCAAGGAATTTACAAGCATATATCCTGATGTCTTAAAGCATTAATTTGTTTTCTGTGTTATTAACATCTCTGATGAAGATTTCTAGTATAGAATGAGAAAGATTTCATCCAAAGAATGAGAAAGAAAAATCCAAACTGAAAATCTTCCAAAAAATTGCCTTCTGATATGAAAAAAAAATGTATCTTTTCAGGTGATCAATATATGAGATTTGAAAAGCTGCAGCCTCATAACTGTTGCTGGAGTGAAAATTTTTGAGTAACTGAATCAGTAGCTCAGATTTTAGCAGCATCCTTTTAGGTCTTGCAGCATCCCTCCCCTGCAAATGCTAGTGAATTACTCAGTTAAAAAGTGAATATAGAAAAAGAAGTAATAGGTTGAGATACCAAGACTGACTTGACTTAAATCATGGTGATTTTTCAGGCTGCAGACAATGGTAAAAAAAGAACAAGGATAACAGAGTAGTTTTCCTTTTCTGTGTCCCGAACAGTTTCCTAGTCTTCCTTTTTATTTTGTTTTTGTTTTCCTTTTCTTTTTTTAGTTTCCTCCCCAAAATTTTATTAAATTCTGTTATAGAGAACTCAAACTCAGGGTGTCCAGTGTAGAAATGCACTCCCATTTATATTCCCATGTATTAGATACTAAGATCCTTAGGTTGCCACTTCTGATTCATCTGGAGAAAGCAGTAACTAAACAAATCTTAAAGCAATTTCATGTTTGAACGGGTGTTCCTGGGATTTTGTTATGGAGAAGCAAGCACACTCCTCCTTTTTGTTAACCTTTGGAATAAGTCAGATGTATTTTATCAGTTTTCTTCTTCTTGAAAAAAGTGGAGAAAAGCACAGACATGAGGGGATTACCTCAGCTGGTCAGAGCATGGTGCTGGTAATGCCAAAGTTGTGGGTTTGATCCCTGTTGTGTCCCCATAAGGGCCATTCACTTAAGAGTTTCATTCCATGATTCTTGTGGGTCCCTTCCAACTCAGATGATTCTGTGAAATAATCTGGATTAGAATCTAGATTAGTATGTAGCCAATTGGCTGTGTAAGCAATGGGATAAGGAGTACTTGTGCTCAAGACAATGTTTCACCATTTCTACTGAAATCTGAATTTTCTTGTTAGGCTATGATAAGCAAAAAATTCCATTTTTATCATTTGAAGGATTGATTTAAATGTTTCTGCCAACTTCAAATAATAATAAAATGCTTTTATAAAGCACTTTATTCTTGTTTTTTTTTTTTTTTAAAAATTTCCATATGTGTGTATTGCTCTCTTTTCCAGGCAGCTTCTAGGAAGGATAATGATTAAGTGCAAGAAAACTTTAATTCTTCTTAGAATTTGTTACTGATAATCTCCTTATATCCACAGTTCTGTGGTCTGTTTAAAGTGTCTAAGCCCCATTGATTGTTCTCTTTTTTTCAAACTTTTCCTTGAAAGATGCCCTGACTACCTTCCTCAAAACTGCAGAGACATTTATTTATCTTGAATATTTTGGGAGGTTGGGATACCTGCTATGATTCTGCAGGTGAAATGGACCACATTAATTCCTTGTTGAGAAACAAAGCTGCAGCATGTGAAGCAGTTTTCAGAACTCTTTGTAAATTACCACTGTCTCTAATGATCATCTGAAATAAGTAGAACTAATAGATGTGTACATAGAACATGCCATTCTGGGGTGAAGTTACCTTTTTGTTACCTTTATTGAAATACCTGCAGGGTTTCTTTTTCTTACCATAGAGAACCAGCAACATAACTAGCTATAAACCAGCTAATACATTGTTTTACTGGCCTTACCTTGCTATATATCTCCTGCTGAGCATGCTCTGGTCTGATCCTTAGAGATATTCCTTGGATCTGAGGGGGGTTTAGTTGCACTTAAGTAGACTGTAAAGTACAAAAATCACCTTCTTGGATAGTGCAATTAAATCTGTGATTTATTTTTTTTATTTTCACTTTACTTTTCTACTTCTTGCTTCAGTATTTAAATTCCACTGAGTTAATTTTTGAAAGTAAAGCTTAAATTTATCTCCTGACCTTTAAGTTACATTTCCTGGAATGCGTAGGATATGAGAGCTCTTCTAGTCTCTTTTCATTTGTCATTTCTCTGATGTGAGTTAGAAAAAAATATCTTTTGTTGTGATTATGGTTGGGGTTTTTTGGGGGTTCAATTATTTTGGGTAAAATGTGAATAATTCTAATAAAAAATCTCATTTATTCATTTTTACCTTCTAGTAAGTTCAAAGGCTTNCATTGCATTTAAAATCATGCATTATTATAAGCCTGAAAAGATAGGAGAGTTTTAGGCATGATTCAAGGAATTTACAAGCATATATCCTGATGTCTTAAAGCATTAATTTGTTTTCTGTGTTATTAACATCTCTGATGAAGATTTCTAGTATAGAATGAGAAAGATTTCATCCAAAGAATGAGAAAGAAACATCCAAACGGAAAATCTTCAAAAAAATTGCCTTCTGACATGAAACAAAGGTATCTTTTCAGGTGATCAATATATGAGATTTGAAAAGCTGCAGCCTCATAACTGTTGCTGGAGTGAAAATTTTTGAGTAACTGAATCAGTAGCTCAGATTTTAGCAGTGTCCTTTTAGGTCTTGCAGCATCCCTCCCCTGCAAATGCTAGTGAATTACTCAGTTAAAAAGTGAATATAGAAAAAGAAGTAATAGGTTGAGATACCAAGACTGACTTGACTTAAATCATGGTGATTTTTCAGGCTGCAGACAATGGTAAAAAAAGAACAAGGATAACAGAGTAGTTTTCCTTTTCTGTGTCCCGAACAGTTTCCTAGTCTTTCTTTTTATTTTGTTTTTGTTTTCCTTTTCTTTTTTTAGTTTCCTCCCCAAAACTTTAGTAAATTCTGTTATAGAGAACTTGAACTCAGGGTGTCCAGTGTAGAAATGCACTCCCATTTATATTCCCATGAATTAGATACTAAGATCCTTAGGTTGCCACTTCTGATTCATCTGGAGAAAGCCGTAACTAAACAAATCTTAAAGCAATTTCATGTTTGAACGGGTGTTCCTGGGATTTTGTTATGGAGAAGCAAGCACACTCCTCCTTTTTGTTAACCTTTGGAATAAGTCAGATGTATTTTATCAGTTTTCTTCTTCTTGAAAAAAGTGGAGAAAAGCACAGACATGAGGGGATTACCTCAGCTGGTCAGAGCATGGTGCTGGTAATGCCAAAGTTGTGGGCTTGATCCCTGTTGTGTCCCCATAAGGGCCATTCACTTAAGAGTTTCATTCCATGATTCTTGTGGGTCCCTTCCAATCAGATGATTCTGTGAAATAATCTGGATTAGAATGGGGGAGGTATGTAGCCAATTGGCCGTGTAAGCAATGGGATAAGGAGTACTTGTGCTCAAGACAATGTTTCACCATTTCTAGTGAAATCTGAATTTTCTTGTTAGGCTATGATAAGCAAAAAATTCCATTTTTATCATTTGAAGGATTGATTTAAATGTTTCTGCCAACTTCAAATAATAATAAAATGCTTTTATAAAGCACTTTATTCTTGTTTTTTTTTTTTTTTAAAAATTTCCATATGTGTGTATTGCTCTCTTTTCCAGGCAGCTTCTAGGAAGGATAATGATTAAGTGCAAGAAAACTTTAATTCTTCTTAGAATTTGTTACTGATAATCTCCTTATATCCACAGTTCTGTGGTCTGTTTAAAGTGTCTAAGCCCCATTGATTGTTCTCTTTCTTTCAAACTTTTCCTTGAAAGATGCCCTGACTACCTTCCTCAAAACTACAGAGACATTTATTTATCTTGAATATTTTGGGAGGTTGGGATATCTGCTATGATTCTGAAGGTGAAATGGACCACACTAATTCCTTGTTGAGAAACAAAGCTGTAGCATGTCAAGCAGTTTTCAGAACTCTCTGTAAATTACCACTGTCTCTAATGATCATCTGAAATAAGTAGAACTAATAGATGTGTACATAGAACATGCCATTCTGGGGTGAAGTTACCTTTTTGTTACCTTTATTGAAATACCTGCAGGGTTTCTTTTTCTTACCATAGAGAACCAGCAACATAACTAGCTATAAACCAGCTAATACATTGTTTTACTGGCCTTACCTTGCTATATATCTCCTGCTGAGCATGCTCTGGTCTGATCCTTAGTTAGAGATATTCCTTGAATCTGAGGGATGTTTAGTTGCACCTAAGTAGACTGTAAAGTACAAAAATCACCTTCTTGGATAGTGCAATTAAATCTGTGATTTATTTTTTTATTTTCACTTCACTTTTCTGCTTCTTGCTTCAGTATTTAAATTCCACTGAGTTAATTTTTGAAAGTAAAGCTTAAATTTATCTCCTGACCTTTAAGTTACATTTCCTGGAATGCGTAAGATATGAGAGCTCTTCTAGTCTCTTTTCATTTGTCATTTCTCTGATGTGAGTTAGAAAAAAATATCTTTTGTTGTGATTATGGTTGGGGTTTTTTGGGGGTTCAATTATTTTGGGTAAAATGTGAATAATTCTAATAAAAAATCTCATTTATTCATTTTTACCTTCTAGTAAGTTCAAAGGCTTTCAATCAAAAGCAATTTGAAAATAACTAACAAAGTGCAGCAATAAAGTATTTAAAGCAATGTATGTTTTGTTTGCAAAAATGTTAAATTATATTCCAGTAGAGTTCATATTGTTAGCAGCTATTCTGTTCTGGAGTGGAAGTATTTGGGGTGCGGTCAGTCCCCTTATTCAGCAGAGTATGGATTAAACAGGTTCTTTTGCTATTAACTGGCCCTTAGCAAATGAAGACCATGTTCACTGATTGTGGGAGTTTTGCTTGTTGTCTTCTGGCTCTTCTCTCATTATTTAATTCTATGATTGAAAAATAATTACAGCATGTAATCTGAAAAACTGTTTTCCAAAATTTCCATCTCCAAATGTGAGAAGATGATTTTGTATATATCCCATATGGAAGGTTATGTTTTATTTTGTGTTGAGAACCTAGGTATTGAATAAAAATTGTGTGCTTTATCACCTCATTTCATCAAGACAGCAGAAGTCACAAAATGTGATCACAGCCAGCAGGAGTTCACTGATGACTTTTATCAGAGCAACCACAGGGTTTCAGAAGGAATCACTCCCTAGGTGCCTGCTGTAGGAGCCTGGTTTGATTGGTAATGCTGGGGCTGCTCGACTGCTGGATCTTAAAGTAATCTCTCATGCTTTCAATTCAGGTAATTTTACCATAAAATAATAGAGTAAAATCCAAAGGAATTAATTTAAGGAGATAAGAAAACAGCTATCCTCACTTTCACTTTTTTGTGGATACAGAATTATATAGGCATACTAGTGCAAGTCATCAAACAAGCAAGCCCATCAATTTAATGGAGGAACTTCTATGAGAAATGTCAATATCTTCAGACTTTGAACATGTTCTTGAAACTTAAGACTATTGTGTATCCTTGCTGTGCTAATATGTGACTAGCTTAAAAATTTCTGAAGTGTAGCTCTATGTGTATGGGAGAACCTCTTCAGAGACTGGTGGTTAAATTTTTGATATTCTTCCATGCATGCACACAGCTTTATATATACATAACCTTTGCAGATAATCAAGTATGCTTCCTCTTTTCTTTGTGGTATTTATCCTGGAGCTGCTGTATGTGAGTACCTAGAGCTGGTAATTTACTGCTGTTTTCTTCCCTGCTGTCAGCAGTACAGCATGGAGGAGGATGTCAAATGTGTGGAATGGAAAGGGGCCATTGGAGGAAACAGGGAGCAGGTGCAGAGAAGTGTGAAGAGATTAAGCCTGAGGCAGCTACAAGTGGAGGTGGTAACTGAGGAGACTTAGAGCAGAGAAAACAAACGTGAATTGAGTATATTCTAGCAGGGGCTCCTGATTTAGGAGGATCTGTAGCCACATGATGAAAAACCTGGAGACAAATGAAGATTTATGTCAGTTTTGCGTTCCTAATCATCAGATGCAACATACTGGCAACAGATCTCAGTTTTTCTCCATGGTGTTCACAGAAGATAACAGTCTACTAGAAAGAAGGAAAACACATAAAGGTACATAAGATCTTCAACAACATGAAACAGACAAATAAGGAACTGCTGTGTGCTGTTCCCGTATGGCACAGAGAAGGGAGCACACAGGGAAATTACAAGAGGTAATAAGAAATGCTTTTCATAATAGTTAAATTTAAGAAATGCATCAATAGAGTCTCTTGGGTTCTAAGAAAACAGTTAGTTCCTGGGTCATCAGAAGCTATGAAGAAGGTGATGTATGTCCAGCCTCTGACTAAGGACATCCTGCAACTGACACGTTGCTAGCAGCTGGGAGAACATAACCAGAAGTACCACACTGTGTTTTAAGATCCTATTGCTAAGAAGGGCTATTTGGCTAAGTGGACCTTCAGTGTGACCCAGACCATGCTCATTGTGTGAAAAGTTCTCTAACAAATATGAACTTTACACGTTTTTACTGTTCCCTGCCCATGAGTATGCTTATGAAAACATTTATTTGAAGTCACTATAATGTGGTAATTGTTGATCAAGATGTACCTTTATAAGGCTATTTGGTAGTTGCTTGATTTTAAAGTTATAAAAGTCTCTGTTTCAGGATGGATATTTGTCATTCCATTACTTTAGGATTTTGACAAGACTAGAAATTTCATGGTCTGTCTGAGCTTATAAAAGGAAAGAACTGAACTCAGAAGATCCTCTGTTTCATCTTCCTGCTTGCAGAACTCAGTAACCTGCTTTGCTTTGTTCTGTAGTTAAGAAAGTTTGTATAGTCTGTTCTTAATTTCTAGTGAACTGTTTTCAGAGTGTATTTCACAGTCTCAAAATATCAAAGGTTTTTTGTGAAAATTCAGTCTAAACAATTAACTTTTTTTCCCCGCTTGTTTGTCATTAATCATCATGAATGGTTGATCACGGTTTCTGTGATCTTGAATGCAGACACATAAAATTTATTCTTATAGCCCTTTTTATGTCTTTTAAGGTTTTTTTAATTTTAAGATTTTATAAATGTTATGATGAATTTTGCAGTGACATCCTGACTCTTTCAGTAGTGAACTGAAGATGTATACTAATAGTTTGTCATGAGCATCTAAGTGGCTAAATTTTATTTCATTCCTCTTGTTATTTTGGACATTTGTGATGTTTTATTTTACTAACATTCTGCTAGGAATGATCATTATTTTAGTTTGGAGAACTAAGTGAACTAAGATAATTAAGATAGTGATAGAGAGATTTAATAAAGTTTGTGTAAAAATAAGCTACGTAAAAATGCATTGGTTTGTTAGGCTCTGATTCTCTCCCCCATCTCTTTCTTTCTTTCTTTCTTTCTTTCATATGCACATGTTTTTGATTTTTTTCTGTAATAAGGAATTATATTGTAATTTCTGGTTATAGCTTAGTTTTATGAAAACTGAGATTTAAAACTAAACCAGCTGAAAATATTTAACATATCATAAAATATATAATTAGGCTGCAGAAATACATAAAAGGAACATACTCGAAACAAAGGCTTTTTTATTTTTGAGTGTTTTGGCATGAATAGTTTGTCGTTGTTATTTCCTTACCAATTTTTGGTAAGGAACCATGGGTTTCTTATTTTTCTTACTAGAAGTCCATAACTATCAAGGTTCCCTTTTTCTCTCTGGAAGCCTTCAGAAATTCTGAAATAAATCTAGAAGAATAGCTGAATTTCTGCAAGGAAAAGGAATTCAAACTGCTTTACAAAGGAAAAGTAGATGTAAATTACAGGAAGTGATATTGTAAAGCAAATGACCACTGCCTCTGTAAGGGCTCATACCAAAAAGAATGGCAGAAGACTTGTGAATCATAGTGGAGAACAGCTTTTATGTTTTGGGTGTACTCACAGATAAACCAGTGTTCAGAAAGGACTGAATTCATTCATCCTCCTTCCATTGTCAGCAATCAGAGAAGATTTGCAAGAACACTATCCCCAGGAAGAAACCTCCAATACTGTGAAACTCTTTAAACAATGAAAGGATTTTTGAGTCACGCATCAGAGCCTTCCCAGAAGAGGGAAGTCAGCTCTTGTGGTCTCCTGAAGTTACTTTTTAGCTCTACCTGTATAGCAAAGATGTAAACATTTTCTGTCTTTTTGAACAGTGATGAGATGAAGATTTAAGATGAACGCATGTGATCAAGGCAATCTAAAACCTACCAGAGGATTTTGATTTTCTAATTACAAAGAGTACAGGAGGTGGTCTGCCCTGATTAGTTCCCTCTCTATGCTTTGCCAGACTTGGTGTGTCTCGGGTGGGATGACACATAATGATTTTTGATGTTTACAAAGATTCTTCTGTACGTTACAAAATAAAGCCTGAGGCCGGGTGAAAAAAAGAAAGAAAGAACAGAAGCATAGGTAAGATAAGAGCAGAGCAGGAGAAAAACTCACACGCACCCTTTGAATTATTAATATGGATGTGCTCCTGCTTTTCTCCTTGAGGCTTCATCTACAGAGGTGTTACAGAGCCAACTCATAAGGAAATATGAAACCTGAAAGGGAAGTGAATACACCCAGTGATGGGACTATTAAATTTGCAGTATGATTCTTGTCTGGCAAAATACTTGGGCAATGCCTTGCAGTGGCCAGAGGCACTTAGGTGCTGATTCCTATAGCCGTCAGATTTCCTGGTGCCCCTGCAGCTGGCACAGCTTCATCTCTGCCAATGCTGATGGCATGAAGCCCATGTATGGTGCCTCATCATCCAGTTCCCTGGGAGAGAGAGCTGGAGCACTCAGCGTTTGTACTTCCCCTGCATGAATTCTCCCTTTCCCATGTAAACGTGCTGATTATTTCACTTGCAGAACTGGAAGACAGTTAATTTTTTGCACATCACATGCAAATTTTTAATCCCTTTTCAAAATTCCTCTTTACTTCTCTGGAGATATTTGAACATATTAATTTTAGTTACATTTGATGCTTATTCCACATAATGGTAGAACATAGAAAGGTGTTTCAGTCATCGGGGATCCTTAGGCTTATCTGAAATCCCTAGGACAAAATACAGTTTGCAGTGTTGTGTTCATTTAGGATAATGTTTGGAAATAATAGAGGAAAAGCTATCAGGCTGACTGCTGTGTCCCAAGAGACAAAATACAAACCAATTAGCAGAATGGTGTGACTGATAACAAAATCCAACAATTTATTGTTGGATGAATAATTTATTCTGTGTATTCTATGGGGGGAGAAACTCAGTGTGTCAAGTTTTCTGACAGCATAATTCTGTTTGAGTTTGTTGAATTGTGCCAAGATTTTGTTTTTTTCATCTCAGCTGCTGCAGCAAATAAATTTAGTTATTCTGTGAGAAAGTTCAAATCAGGAGCAATTAGTATTCCCCAGGCCTAGTTTTCCATCTGATAAGTGAAGACAAATTTAATTAGAAAGGGTGAATTTGGGAATTCTGCTGGTAGCAGATCATCTGCTTGCCTACTGCTTGATTGGAAACTCTTGTCTCCTTCTTCTCCTCCCTTTTGAGGATGTTCTAACAGTCACTGCACCAAAAGTGCAGTGTGCTTCGGCTGTGTGCTTCAGGATCTTTTAATTTTACCCTGTGTTTGACTTGGTCTCCATATAAGTCTTAAAATGAGTGTATAAAATTAGAAACTTCAAGTGAGATGGATGAAACTGTAGCACTTTTTCATGAATATCCAAATCAGAATTTTCAAGATACTGATTTGATTGTCGCTCCTTATCTTGTGGGTAAGGGCTTTCTGGATGTGGGGGCTGGTCTCCACGAGCACTGAGGCTGGTGTTGCTGTACCTGTTATTGCCTATTGCTTAGGATATTTGCCTTGCAGATTTCACAGCACATCCTTTCTGTCTCTTTAACCCAGGCCTTTTTTTTAGGGATCATCTGAACCTGATCCTGTGATCTTTAGTTTTTAAATTTTTCTTTTCCCTCTCCTGCTTTTAGAGTGGATTGGTCGGTTTCTTTGTTTGTTTATTGTCACATTTCAAGGCACAGTAGGAACTTAATTGTCTATCAGATGCACTATAGATTTTAGTATTGATCATACTGTCCATTAGGGTGTCAAACTGAGTTTTAAACTCCTTAATGTTGCTTCACTGGTGACAGCTGTTACGAGATTTACCCTTACCATACCCCTGGTCTTGTTTTGGGGTTATTAGGCTTTGGGCATTCCTAAGAGTTTAATAAATCCCTCGTGATAAAGCAGTTTGGAAATTGTTTTTTAATCTTTGAGTACATTGTCGTGTCCTGTGTAGTAGATTGTTGTATGTTATCTTTGACTGTTGCTCTCACATTACATGTTTTCCCTGTGTTTGGATGCAACTGCAAGTAACACTAACATTAGTGTCTGTTTTGTGGCATAGTGAGGTGTGCTCTGTGTACCTCAGACTTGTCAGGGAAAGCACCAGCCATGGCTGAGAGTCTGTGCTGCAGGTATCTTTCTATAGTGGATTCTCTGACTAGATCACCCCCAACTCAGGCCTAGAAGGAAGGAATCCCCTGTTGTCTGTGGTGCTCCTGATAGGTGACATTTCAAATCTACTACAAGTGGATGACTGTCATTTTGTGCTGAATCTCTGTTTCACTAACCATGAAGACTGCTAGATCCTCATCTTTTATCTTCTTTCTTGCGATCCATTATTGCAGTTCAAATGTTTTCTATTTTAGTTTTGAGTACACTATGGAAAACTTTTGATTTGGCTTCTGTGTTTGTATCCTCTAAATTAATACTTCTGCCTTATATTTTGATATTTCGTTACTAGCATATTTTTTTCCTCTGTTTGGGCAGAAATTTTTTGTAGTTACAAACAACTCTGATGTAACTGTACACAGTATATTTCTTCAAGTTGGCCATAAAAATGGGCCTGTTAAGACATAAATTACCTTCAATTTTTATGAAGAAATATACTTTCAAAGAAGAGGACAGATAAGTGTCTAAGTTAACCTGTTTTAAAGACTATACCTATTTTGTCCCATTCCTTAGTTTTCTTGATGTGAGCTGCTGTATATTTAATGTTTCATTGAAAACTTCGTAGGTATTAAAGCCTCTCATTGGATAATTTTTTCTAAATATTTTCCCTTTCCCTTTTCACTCTGTAGGTAGAAGAAATTGTTGATGTAGGAGCATTTGCCCCAGAAGACATTCATGTTCCCAAAATCTATGTTGATCGTCTGTTACAAGGAGAGAAGTTTGAGAAGAGAATTGAAGTAAGTAGCTGAGCTTCTCAGTCACAACATATTTCAGCTTGGGGTGTATTTAAAATTTGCATGGTCACCAAGTCTTAGCACTGAGAAAATAGTGTGAGAAAGACCAATCAAGTTTTGCTAAAAACTGGAGGTTAGGTACTGTCCTGGGGTGATGTCTGCGTAGCCTAGAAATGNTCACCAAGTCTTAGCACTGAGAAAATACTGTGAGAAAGACCCATCAAGTTTTGCTAAAAACTGGAGGTTAGGTAGGTACCTACATAGTTAGGTGGGGGCCTGAGGATTGAGCCTTCTTTCTTACACCTCAGACTCTAATTCCTGAATAACTTAGAGCAACTGCCTGTAGCCCTGGATGACTTTACTGCAGTTGAAAATCTAGTGGTACTAGAATGCTACTAAATTGTCCTTCCCTCTCTCAGTTCACCTGCTGTAGACACAACAAGGGGAACACCTAGACAAAGATCTGTCTTTCTTTTCCACTGGGCAGCTTTTAATGTGGGCATGTAGGGCCAGCCTCAATTCCTTTTGTGCCATGTATTGAATTATTTTATGTTGCAAAGGTCCTGCAAACCTTTGTTCTTTTCTTTAATCAGGAACTTTTCTAACTGGTGGCCTTTCTGGTCTGAATAAAAGATATCAATAGCTATTAAAATTGCTGCAATAATATTCCACCATTGAAAACATCCAAGAAAATTATGACTATGTAATTGTTCTTTGTTATTTCTGTGGCTTTGCCACACTCAGGCTATGTCCCTATATTCATTTTGGTGATGTGACAATGCTTTTAAAGTGCAGTTGAAAATTCTGTATTTATTCTGAATCTCCATACTCTGGAGGTGGGAATTGTTCAAAATGTCATCAGAAAAGCTGGTAGCAGGGAAGATATATGACACAAGGAAAAAGAAGTCTGTGAGAAAAAAAGTGCAGAAAGGAATTGTAATAACTAAACTTCTGTTATTAAAATTAAATCACAAAGTCCTAGGAAGTCATACAGGGCCTTTTCTCTGAGCATTCTCTTTTGTGAATGCTAAGGTTAAGAGGTGTTTTTTTTAATTGCGGCTGTTCATTCTGCAAAAGCATATTGCATGTTGTTGAGTAATTGACTGCAAACAGATGTGTCAAACTTTTTTTTTTCCTCTGGTTGTGTCAGGTCAGATTGCAATTAATGGCCTGTTTTCTTCTTCTGAATGGCTGCATTATCTCCCAGAAAAGCTTTTTACCTTTTATGACAGAAATCTTTTTTTTATTTATTAAACTATTGCTTCTGCTGCATCTTGACTGTATAAGTGAATACCTATTTAGTCAATACCTACTGAATACCTGGTGAATACCTACCTAGTCATCTGCCCCCTTCTCTATATGCTTCAGAAAAAAAGGGGGGAAGGGGTGAAGGAAAAACTACTATAAACTTCCAAGCAAAATTGTAACAGAGATTAATTTTGATTATATGATTTTGTAATTCTGGCAGTGGCACCTCTCACTAGGTATAGGTATAGGAAGGAAATGGCAGATTTATTTACTCTTCTGTTAGATTTTATAAATGAACTGCCTGTACACAGAAAAGCACTGCGTATGGTAAGTGGTGAGAGAAGATGAGGAATATAAGAAATAAAGAGAAGCTAGTCTGTCATAATTCTTGCTGGCTTTAAATAGCAGTTCCTGCTTAAGATGGCTCAGAAGTGGTCTCTAGTGCCAGCTATAATTTCTATCCAGTCTTCTCTTTGCTGTGTAGGAACCCTCTGTAATTGTTCTTACTTTATCCATAATCCACAAGTGAAGCAATTCTAGGGAAAATAGCCAAGGCATAAAAAGGAAGTTGATGGGAAATTCAAGAGGATTGATACTGACTGTTTCTGACTGCCTAAGGGGAAAGTGACTCTGCAAAATTTTTTTTGTGGTGATGAAAAGTAACAGGATAATTTTTTCTGATGTGTTAATTGTAGCCTGAAGTAGGAGAGGATAAGAAGACATATGGGGGTGCAGGACATGATGTTTCCCAGAGGAATTTTATATGCATAGTAGAGATGTGCAAAGAACATAATCTATGTAGACAATAATTTAAAAGAAAGATGTTACAAACTTCTTGAATGTCATGGCATTTTCACCTACATGTGATTTACAAAACATGACCTTAAGATGAGAAAATACCAGGAAACAACTTCATGGGGTGTGCAAGATTATAGATGATTATGTTTGAAAATTTTGATTCTTAGCTCCCAGTATCTTTAGATGAATGGCATTTGTCTGTCTCATCCTTATAAATCTAGAATAGCTCATTGAATTGAATGAATGCAGAAAGAGAGCAGCATTTGTATTTTCGGCTGACATTTTACGAATCTATTTAGGTATCTCTGGGGTAATGAATCTCAGACTTGCTAGTATTTTCACTAGTGCTTGGTGCCTTCTTCACCACTTCTCTGTGCATCAGGCTTGGCAATACAGACGGAGAAATAATATTTTGCTCTGAGGCTGTCATTGGCGATATTTGATGACTCCATTGGCTTAGCTAAGCTTGAATGCATAAAATAGAAGGTCGTTTTTTTGTAGAAGATGAATAAATAAGTTTATTCTTAGACCAAGTATCTCAGTGCAATCACAAATCAAGCTTTTGTGTCTTGAGAAGAAGAATCTGGATTCTAATCTTTACTTATGATTACTTCTTATTTTGCAGCGCTTATCAATCCGAAAGCCTGAAGACACAACAGCCAAACAAAAAAAAGGAGACAATGTTAGGGAGAGGATCATCAAACGGGCTGCTTTAGAGTTTGAGGATGGCATGTATGGTATCCTTCAGCTGTGCTATAGGTTAAAGTGGCTGCTGACTAGAATAAGAAACCCATCTGGTCTGTTTAGAACAGGTTGATTAACATGCTCATTGTCTTTACCAGACCCTGTGATTCTCTCATTTTGTTAATACCCAAATGAAATAGAATAGATGCTAAGACATAAAATACGCAGTTTTTATGTCTGGTGGCTTTGTTAGCAGTTGAATGTGTTGCAAGAATTCTTGACAAAATTGGAAAAGAAGCCTTATTAGCACTGTCAATTTTTTTTCTCATATAAAGGATTTGACAGAATGCAATTAGACAATCCAAATGGCAAAATAATTAATCACAAATATGAGGTATCTAAGTAAAAAACAAAAGTGCTTGTGAAGGGAACAGTTCTAATCTATTCATAATATAATAGTTATTTTTAAAATTTTACTAGTTTGCAGTAAGTGTTTCTGCCTTAACTACTTCTTTTCAGCTAATCTGGGAATTGGAATCCCACTGTTGGCCAGTAACTTCATCAGTCCAGACATAACTGTTCACTTACAGAGTGAAAATGGAGTCCTGGGTTTGGTAAGAATATATCTTGGTCAGTTATTATAGTGTTTCTATTTTGCTGTGGCTGGGTTTTATTTCCTGCCTGCCACCAACTTGATTATTATATTACTAAAAATATATGTGCTATATTATGTCATCGTAAAATTCTCACTCTGCTGCGGGGAAGTTTTTAAGGAAATGCTCATTTTATGATTATGGTGCTACTTTGCTAAGGATGTCCTTAAGTACATGTATTTCTGGACTCAAAACCATCAGGAATTTGCAAGACTAAGCATTGTAAACCTTAGCAAACATAATTTTAAATAAAGCTTAAAGTGAGTATTATTTTTACTGTCGTATGGCTTTATGAAGTTGCAGTTACAACCTTTTTCTGAAAAATGTCTGTCACTTTGGTTAAGAACAAAAAGAAACCCAAATCAAACAAACCTCTCGCTTCATGGTTGTTTAGTAATTCTAACATCCTTGAACAATATGTCCATCAGCCCTGACATGTTACTTGATATAAACTGTGGCTTGTAATGTCAGGATTTTTTTCTGATAAAAAATAGAATTCTGATTAAAAAAAGATTAAAAAAAAGCATGTCTGCCATGATCTGGTTTTGGTAATAAGCATTAGAAATAATATGGCAATTATTAATTGTATTTTAAAGGTATTTTATTATAAAGCTTGACATACATGTGTATTGTTATCAGGGTCCTTATCAACTTGAAAATGAAGTAGATCCAGATCTGATTAATGCAGGTAAATACTTTAATTAAATTTAACTAATGGAAAATGAATAACCATGTGAATTAAAAAATTTTCTTTTGATACAGCATTTGAACCTAGAATCCTGTTTTATTTGATAATAAATATTAATGTGTTTGTCTTCTTGTAAGTGACAGTCTTCTTCTTTCAGGATAGACTCTCTCCCAGGACCATCAGTAAATGGTCAAATCATCCTTTTCAGAAGTGAGGTTGTTTTGTGCAGCCTGTAAGGAAATATGCGTTTGCTTTCCTGCTGCTTTTCCTTGAGTCTTCTAGAATATGGTTTTCAATGATTTATGCTTGATACATGTTTTAAAACATCCTGTGTATAATGGCCAGGTTTATTCCCAGCCAGGAAAATAACTCCTTTGCATTCAGAGAGGGAGTGGTAGCCAAGGCAGGGGAAAGAGCTGCCCAGCTGGCACCTGGCACATCGAGGGCAGTGCTGTGGGCAGCTGCTTTTGCCACTTTTAGCAGGGAATGGCAGTTCTCACATACTGTTGTTGCCCAGATGTTTTGGGGCATTTCACCTCACAAGATGCTATTCAATGTAAAAATGTAAGTTTCTTATGATTTAGTGAACCCATCTGATTTTTATTTTTTCATGGAAAAGTTGTTCCTGTTTACATTCTCTGTCTCCATGTAAAAATACACTTAAATATTGCATTGTGACAAACAGAAGTAGGCCTTGTAACTTTGCTATTGATATTTATGGTATAGGTTGTAGACCTGACATTCTAGACTTGTTTTTTCATATGGAAAATATACACATTTCATAGTTTTGATTCAAAGATACACATGCATACATACATAAAATATACATGTATGGGTGTCTACATATGGATCTATACAGACAGTACCTTTCTCAATGGCTGTTAGCAAGTACAGTTAAACTCTGAAAAGTCAAAAGAGATAAAGCATTGACATAAAATAATTTTAATTTAATATCAGTCCAGCAATTGTTCACTGACTTGAAACATTTGCTGCTTGGCTCAGATAAATGATACTTATCATAGCACTATGTAATTGCCTCTGTTACTATATTTTAAATGTGGAGTTGAGGCCATTTTCTAGTTTGAAATAAAAAAATGATTTAAGAAATTGAGTCCAGCATTTCTCCAGTGTATATGTAATTGTTTTGAGAACTGCATGAAGGAATATGTTGGAGGAGTCAATAGAAGGAAAAAAAATATTTAGAAGAAAAAATATACTATGAGTGAAATTATATGCATGCATATTAGAACTTAAGTTTTAATATGGGTGCGTATGAAAAATGAACATATTAACAGTGACAGTGAAAAAATATCCAAGAACTTCATAAATTCGCTGAAAAAGTTGTGCTTTAACATGGAAATCAAGATGGTCTTGCATTGTTATTTATAGTTGATAAATACTTTAAAGAGTTAATCTAGAAGGGGTGAAGCTAACATAACAGGTCAGAATGCAACATGAAAATTAGATAATTGTAGTTCTGTTAATTCAATGTTAAGCAGCTTCACATGTCCCTCTGAAGCTGCAGTAAACAGGACATGGGATAGACAAACATCAGACCTACCACCAAAATAATCATTTCTATAATTGCTGAAACATTCACATGGTTGGATTAGGACCCTTCTAGGTGCTTTCCAATCAAATTTGTAAAACCATGTGAAGAAAACAGAAGCTGAATACCAGAGGAATAGAAATTAACCTTGTTCTCATTCATTAACTGGAATGATCCAGTATCAGCCCCAAAGTGCAGTTTAAAGTTTCTAAAATATATACCTGGTTTGGGCCTTTGCCAAATTTCTCTCTGCAAATGTAATTGTATTGCTCTGAAATATGTATGTTTTTTTCTATTTGTCCCATTTTCTTAATGTCTCACATGAAGTATATCTTCACTACAACTGAAAGGTAGACAACTGTATTACAGCTGAAATATTTAAAAGTACTGACCTCCTGAGAGCATTTTAAGAAGTGGGTAATGTGGTGCTCTTTATACATTATTCTGTGGTCCTAAGCCTGTGTGTCTTTCTTCTCATCATTACCTTGTCACTTTATCCCAGGCTTCTCTCTCCATGTTGCTGCCTGCAAACCCTATTTTCTCTCTCCCTGCCTTGGGTGGGTGCCCTGTAGGGAAAGGTAATTCAGGCTGTCTCAGCAGGTCTGGGTGTTAGCATGGTGAATTCTTGAGAAGTGTTCAAGACCTCTTGTATGACCTTAATTCTACACTATTTTATTTAATTTCCATACAAATGGTATAAAATATACCTCAGATGAGTTCAATAATTAAAGCACGTATCCTAGATACCTATTTTAAGTTTTATGCACTATTTCTTTCCCTTTTCCCATGCTCTTAGCTAATCTCATTGTCTTTTTTCCTCTGTTTTCTGGAGGCTGTTTAATGATGTGTCATTCCCCTTCCCCTTTGTTGTTACACTGTTCACTATGTCACATGTTGCTAAAATATTTCGGTTTGTTGTTTTTCTCTCAAGTTTACCATGCTTGTTTTGTAATTTCACCTTCATCTTTGTTTCTTCTGCTTTATCAGAGGCACCCTGTGTAAATGTTTGTTGCTTAGACTGCTTCAAAGAGCAGGCAGAAGAGGAAGAAAAGGGCCCTGAGCAGAGTCAAAATAAGACACTTCCAGGTGTGCTCCATTGCTTGACTCAAGCTTTGTTCAGAGAACAGTATAGCACACAGAAGCACATTTTCTCATGCCCTTTAAAAAAGCAAGAATAGACTAGACCTGTCATTTATTTTTTTGTATTTTTCATCATTAGCACTATAAACTGTTCAATCTGGTCTGCTTGCTCTTCTTTGCAGCCTCACCGTGTCCTGAAGACTTTATCTTTCTCTGTTTCAAAAGACAGTTACTTCTCACTTTTTCTGTGAAAGGAGCAGAAAGCTAAAATCCATAGATGTTTTGTGCACTCTGGTGTTCGTGATGGCTTGTCTGGAACTGCTGGTGGTCAAACAGCAGCAATCCTATTAGTAGGATCTCTAACAAACTGCTTCACAATTCAATAGGATTAGTTAGATTTACATGTGACGTAGTAAGTGTAATCAGGTCTGTAGTTGTACTGAATCCAAAGGAATTTGGTAAAAACCTCTTATTTCTTGGTAAATAGCTGTGACTTCATTTGTCAAAGTAACAAAATGCATACTGTAGCTTATTTCTTTTACAGGTAAGGAGACAGTCACTGTTCTTCCAGGTTCTTCCTATTTCTCTAGTGATGAATCATTTGCAATGATAAGAGGGTATGTAACAACACAAACTCAGATCTTTTTGAAACAGCAAAAGAATAAACTGTGTCAGTGGATGAACTCATTAGTATCTCTTCCAAATGTGGTTAGCATTTAACAACCTGTAAAATTATCATGGATTTAATCAGTGATGGTTTACAGAGGGTTAGATCTAGCTATTGGAAATAAAAAACCACTGAACTAATAGATACCATGGTGATGTTTGTGCCTACTGCCACCTGGCCATCTATAAACACATTTATAATGATGTTTTAACAACTATTTTTTTGGTCATTTCCAAGTATCTAATCTGTACTTGCACTCAGTATATTTTCTTTGCTCAGCTTGCAACTGTGATCCTCATTCCACCTCCTTAATGGAAATTCAATGTCTGCACCTGTTTTTTGTTTGTTTTTCAGAAAGGAGTTTGGATGCAAACAAACACTACATCCTAATGGCTCTGGAAAGATAATGGGTGCATGTAAATTTGTTAAGGAGTGCACTAAAAAGTATGTGTTCAGAGATGATTGACTGCACATGCAATTAACCAAACCAGACAAAAGTAGGAACATTTTTGATGCTCAGTAGGCATAAAGAGACATTTGCATCAGTGATCTAGGAGTAAAAACCCCAACGACATTTGGGACAAACAGTTGTCATATGCCACCATGTGGGACAAGATGTGATGAGAATGAGCAAAAGTTTGTTAAGATTTGTGGGCTGTTACTTGAACATGATGTTCTAATTACACACTTTCTGTTACCAGAGGCCATGTTGATTTGACAATGCTTGGAGCTATGCAGGTGTCTAAGTACGGTGACCTGGCCAACTGGATGATTCCTGTAAGTAGGTTTTTGAACTGCTGTCAGTGTACTGTGTTTAGGATAACATAAAAGTAGCTGAGGACCAGGCAAAAGAGAAAAGGGCAGAAGTAGAATGGGGGTTGTGAAGTTAAAAGCATTAAAATAGAGGATATGTGTATTTTTCCTGCATACTGCTGGCACCAAGCAATCTGTTATCAGAAGTCAGCCTTCTAAAATTATGCTTACCATTGTGAAAAGCAAAACATTATTTATGCAAGCCTTTTTCCTGCCTTTTATGTCCATGCCTTTCAAATGTCTCTTTTTTTTTTGCTGAGGACTGATGCTTTTTCTTGACAGTGATGACTCTTGTATGGTTGACCTGGAGCAGTAAGTTGAAGGAAAGTGTAAACTAGTATGTAGTTCATTATAAAATTATTAAAAAAGCCTGCATTATTTTTTCTGTGTTTCTGTCAAAAGATTGCAGCATTGCCCTTTCAAATACATTTTAAAAAAAGCAGTAATACTGTATTTTGCCAAACAGACCTTCAGGTTTCAATGATAGAAATATAAGCTAATTCCAGCATTGTTTAAGCAGCTGATAACATTAAGCCATTCTTTGAACTTTATGTTCTAACATTAAACAACATTAGTAACTTTCATACTGTTGACAAGTTTGATATTTTCAATGGCTTTCAATATAGTACTTTCAGATATGGTTTGTATCAGAGATGTCTAGAAGCAAATTTTCTTACTAGCCTTGTTTAAAGTAATGAGACATATTTCTATCTGCCTGAGCAGTGTTAAAGGCCTTGGGAAACTGAAAGACGATTAGAGAAGGACAAAAACCCAAATGAAAATGAATGTCCATGTCCCTTGGAGAAGCATTAGTTGAACCCAGCAGTCTGTGACTTCTACAGCAGACCTTTGAGCATGGAAGTCATGGAGCAGTGGCTGGAGCATAAGGTGCTCATTGAGAGGGGACAGAGTCTGGCATGGGAGCCATACAAGCAGATGTGGGAGAAAGGGTTATGTGAAGGCTAGTCCAGGTGTCTGTGTGAGTAATTGTGGGGAGTAAGAAGGGTTATGGCTAGGTTGAAATGCGCCTTTCAAGATCTGAACTACCAAAAGATGAAGACAGCATTTTGTACTAATGAAAAGGTTCATTTGCACATGCATTTCTTGAAACATTGAAGCTAAGATTGATTGTAATCTTTCTCAAAATGGTGCAGATTTACATGTTATTCCCTCACTGCTTTATGTTCTCTAAAAGATAGTGATTTTAGTTTTGCATTCATATATATCAAAATATTATTTTTTATATCTGGTATTGCTTATTTTACCCATGAAGTTGCCTCTCAGTTCTGTTCAACCCCAAATTTATGAATAACAGGTATGTTTTCAAAACAGAAAAGTATAAAATACAACTTTCAACACTGTGTAACTTTTTGTTACCTTTGAGATGTACCTTCTTACTACATACTACAGCATACATCAGATGGATCCTCGTGACTTTTTGCTGTCGTCATTTTCCACTCCTACTAATCTTTGGCTATTGGCAAATTTCCTCTGCAGTGAGTTGTATTTACGTGTGAGTAAATATGCCAATGACACTTCATAAATCCAACCAGGAGCATTTCCAAGCAGCAATAATTTCTCTTTGGTTACTTTTATGGAGATCTGTTGGATGGATGATTCTTAATCTACTTTATTGATGTGTTACTGCTATTCTACCATACAGATTTTAAAAATGGGATTAACCAGCCTGTAGATACACAGATCACCCTGCTTTTCCTGTAAATAAGGTGATATATTATAGTCAGTTNTACAGCATACATCAGATGGATCCTTGTGACTTTTTGCTGTTATTTTCCACTCTTACTAATCTTTGGCTATTCGCAAATTTCCTCTGCAGTGAGTTGTATTTACGTGTGAGTAAATATGCCAATGACACTTCATAAATCCAACCAGGAGCATTTCCAAGCAGCAATANAATCCAACCAGGAGCCTTTCCAAGCAGCAATAATTTCTCTTTGGTTACTTTTATGGAGATCTGTTGGATGGATGATTCTTAATCTACTTTATTGATGTGTTACTGCTATTCTACCATACAGATTTTAAAAATGGGATTAACCAGCCTGTAGATACACAGATCACCCTGCTTTTCCTGTAAATAAGGTGATATATTATAGTCAGTTAAATTTGATTATGAGCAAGATGTGTTTCTTTTTTAGGCACAAGATTTATGTGTGGGTGATACAAAGATTGACTTTGCTGAAAACTCATAGTGTAAGGAAACTTCAAGCTGTATTTTGTTCTAACATTTTTCACTTTTCANCCCCCTGGGCAAAATCCACCACAATTTCTTATGCACTGTAGCTTTTGGATTCTTGTATTGATGATATTTGCCATTATTTCAGAGGCAAGTAATAGCTTTATATGTTTTGAGCAAGTACCATTATGAAGCAGTCCTTTCTGTCCCATAAGAGCTTGATAACACTTGAGGCCTAGTGTGTGCATGTGTGTGTTTACTTGCACTTGTTATTAGGAACTGAGCTGAGGAAGTCTCATTGCAGTAATTACAGCCCTTTCTTTGCTCTAATCTGCTGACTTTTAATGGAGAGAAAAATCCCGTGAGTAAAGGAAGAGGAGGGTGTGAATATTTTAAGCACATGCAGTAAACAATGCTGTTNCTTATTATATATTTATAACACTTCCTAAATACTGGCATTTATTGGTAATTTTATTCCGTTAAGCACTACTACTTAATGGCTTTTTGTCTTCCTCACTTTGGTATTTCTCCAACTAACAAGAGGGTTTCTGAGGAGGGAAGGGAGAAGGAAGGAAATTTCTGTGAATCCCCTGGGAACAGAATGTAGTTGTGAGAAGTTGGCCAAGAGAGTTTGAAGAGAAACATGGAGTTCATGATCATGGAGCAGGGCAGATAGGCCAGAACAGATAGCCCATGGCTGCTGGTTGCTACTGGAGAGAACCACATTTCACTCCATGAATGCAGGACACTTGTGACCTACTTGTGTGTCTCAAGTTAATATCAGAAATTGCTGCCAGCAGGGCAGCTTCCTAGGATGTACAGAGCAGCAGCATTAGTTGTCTCATATGTGTTTTTAAAAGTTGTGGAATTGACTGCACATACCCCTGCATGTACTTGCTTTGTTTCAGTTCCTTTCAACTAGTGTCTTTTTGAAACCCTAAGAATAGAAGCATTTATGAAACATTTTCTGCTGCCCTTCTGCAAGGGCCAAGTTTACTACAAAGTACTACAGCTGCAGCTTGCACAAAGTAGTGGTTTATTTTCCCCATCCTTCCTAAGAGAAGGCAAGTGACTATGATTGTTGTGACATGTATCAGAGGCTGGGAGTAGGTCAAGACAAAACACCAGAACTTCTGCCATGTTTCCCTGTGACACCAAGGCCTCTGTCTTTTTAATATGCATTTATGAACAACCCATAGCATTAAACAACCCTAATATGACTACTGATACAGCTGACACACTGTAGCAGCAGAAAATGTATTGAAAACAGTAGTGGAGGGTCCCTGCAGCTGGAAGTTAATGAATCTGAGAGCACAAAGTGGATGAAATGTCCATGACATCAGATTTCACTAGGCAGAAACTTCTTGCAGGGGAAAAATATAACTATGCAGTAAATCATTAATGAGAAATTAGCATACTCAGGAGGACTACAAGGATGTCATGAGGTTATGTAGGGAAATTATCAGAAGAGCCAAAGTCCAACTCAATTTGGCTGCTGCCATAGAAGACAGTAAAAAGTGCTTCTATAAATACATCAATAACAAAAGAAGGGCTAAGGAAGTTGTCCATCCGTCACTGGAGGCAGGGGGAAACATAGTGACAAAAGACATGGAAAAGGCTGAAGTACCTAATATCTTCTTTGCCATAGTCTTTTATGGTAAGACCAGTTGTTCCCCAGGTACTGAGCCCTCTGAGCTGGAAAACAAGGGACAGGGAGCAGAATAAAGCCTCCACACTTCGGGGGAACTGGTCACCAACCTGCCACACTACTTAGACACACATAGGTCTATGGGACCAGATGGGAGCCACCCCAAGGTACTGAAGGAACTGGTGAATGTGCTCACTGAGACACTTTCTATAATTTCCCAGCAGTCCTGGTTAACCTGAGGTCCCAGGTGACTGGAGATTTGCAGGTGTACAGAAGGGTCAGAAGGAGGATCCAGGGAATTGCAGGTCTGTCAGCCTGACCTCAGTGTTAGGGAAGGTCATGGAATAGATCATCCTGAGTGCCATCATGCAGGGCATACAGGACAACCAGGGAATCAGACAGATGGGTTTAGGAAAGGCAGTTCCTGCTTCAGAACCTGATCTCCTTCCTGGACAGGGTGTCCAGCTTAGTGAATGGTGGAAAGGCTGTGTATGTATCTACCTGGACTTCAGCAAAGCTTTTGACATAATTTCCCACAACATTCTTCTGGACAAACTGGCTGCTTATGTCTTGGATGGGGGGACAGTTGGCTGGGTAAAGAACTGTGGGTGGCCAGGTCCAGGGAGTGGTGCTGAATGGAGTTACATCCATCTGGGGCCAGTCACTGGTAGAATTCCTCAGGGCTCAGTATTGGGACCAGCCCTGATTTATATCTTTATTGTTGATGTGGATGAGGGCATTGAGTGCATCCTCAGTCAGTTTGCAGGTGACACCAAGCTGGGTGGGAGTGTTGATCTGCTGGAGGCAGGAAGGCTCTTCAGAGGGATCTGGACAGGCTGCATCCATGGGCTGAGGCCAGTGGTGTGAGGTTCAACAAGGCCAAGTGCTGGGTCCTGCCCTTGGGTCACAACAACCCCAGGCAGTACCACAGGCTGGGACAGAGTGGCTGGAAAGCTGTGCAGTTCTGGAAAGACTTCGCAGTGCTGCAGCATGTCCACAAAAGAGCAACAAAACTGGTGAAGGGTCTGGAGCACAAGTCTTTTGAGGAGCAGCTGAGGGAGCTAGGGGTGTTTAGCCTGGAGAAAAGGAGGCTCAGGGAACACCTTGCCACTCTCTACAATTCCCTGAAAGGAGGTTGTAGCCAGGTGGGGGCAGCCCACTCTCCAGCAACTGATAGTACAGGATGAAACAGCCTCAAGTTTTTTCAGGGCAGGTTTAGATTGGATATTAGGAACACTTTCTGCACCAAAAAGGTTGTCAAGCATTGGACCAGGTTCTCCAGGGAAGCGGTGGAGTCAGCATCCCTGAAGGTATTTAGAACGTGTGTAGATATAGCACTTAGTACCCAAAGGTACATCAAAGAGGACTGAAGACTGGTTAATAAACTGGATTTGTGTAAGTTCACAAGGGCAGACAGGATACATCCAAAGGTGCAAAAGAAGCTGGCCATTTCCTAAGGCAGCAGGCTCAGTGCCTAGTGTCCAGAAGATAACAAGCAGCAGCTTCAGAGATGATACAGGACCTGACACTATTTAGCATCCCTATTCTCTACAAACAATGCAAACCAAGAAAATAAACTTTAGCTTTGTATATTCTTCAACTGGAGTCTAAAATTCATGTTTATATTGCTAAGGTAGTGCAGTTAGTTAGCACTAAGAGAAGAAGCGAGTGATGTAATTTGTGCAGGAGGTGAAGTTTGGATACATAAATCTGTACCATTCTTTGGAAAAAAAAATCCTTAAATTTTAGATTCAGCAGCCTGAGATTTTAATGCTCTAACGTGGACCAGTCAAACCTGAAGGATTATAACATTAAGAATTAAATAAAATTACAAAAAAATTCTAAGCTTTATCAAAGAAGATTGTCTGAAAAGAAGAAATGAAGAAACCCATTCAAATTCAATAATAATTATTTTAATTTACAGTCTGTGGAGGTTAGTATAACCTAAGACATTAAAAATAGAATTTTATACATTATTTGTAGGTTTTCTACAGAGCTTCAAAGTACATATTTTGCACAGTTTTGGACACTTTGACCTCATTAGTAAAGACTTTTTAACATAAAGGTAAATTGGCAGAGACCAGCCTACTCCATGTCTGCATGAGGGTTTTTTGGTTTTATTTTTGCCTTTAGCTATTTGTAGTGCCAAACCTGGAAACAGAGGGCTCCACACCAAGAGTTTTTCTTATACAAAATTATCATTTTTAATGGTGGAAGAAAGGACACATATCCCTGAATGCATCCCTGAGTGCCTGAGAGCACTGTAGGTCTTCTCTGAGGAGCCCTGCTGCAGCCGGTTCGTTACTTTGCTTGGGTAGGAATGTCTTTGCTTAAGGCATATTTTCATTTTGAATCCAAACACATTGTCTAGTTACTCTCATAGTTCTCCTCGTATATCTGTGGCACTGAATGCATTAAACTCAGTGTTTTGTTTCAAGCTGTACAGCATTGCAAGAAAATTATTTAACTATTAACTATGAAATGTGTGAAGGACTACAAATGGGCTAAAGTCTGTATGAATAGAAAATATGCAGGTTAAATATGCTCAATGACTGGGTTTCTTTCAGTAATAATATCAAGTTGTCTGATGTCTAGGACATGAGTAGGGCTACATCAGTAGTTCAACAGAGGAGACGGATGGGACTTGCAGTTAGCTAGAGTCTTCTTTTCAAATCTACTTTTCAATGGGACATTGGTTTAGTATGAAGATGTATTAGGTTTTTGCAGACACATCTTGAAATTACGCCTATAGTAATATATCAGCTTACTGCTTATCTCCCAACAAACATGCCTGAAAGCCCTGCAGAGCCTTTGCAACACTAAATATCCCTACTGCAAAAGTCCTGCAGCCAAAGAAGAGAAACTGAGTGTATTGTATTGGCTCTACTTCTTCCACCTTTTTGAGGGCTTTTTTCTATCAATTTTCTTAATGTTTATTTCTCTTCAGACAGCATGGAAAGAATGTAGGACGTCCCTATTGGTATTTTATTTATACTCTTAAATTTTCAGTGTAGGAAGTGGCAGCTCTGCTTTCTGTATAATGAGAGCAGCTGAGGAAATTCTGCCTGTCTCAAAAATACAAGCATATGTCAAAGGACTTCTGATCTGTGGGTTAGTGGTGAGAACTGTTACTATGATATGGAGCCATCACTTTCAAGTGAGACTAGTGTTATGTTGGCAGTAAAATTTAATTATTGCATGCTATGCTGTGTGTTTTAGAAATGGTATGCAAAGGTAAATGGACAGCTTAATTGTCCCATTACACTGAAATAACATTCATCACTGTAAAGCAAATCCATTTCAATGAAGCATGTCACAGATTGTTTTGCATTGCTCCTGAGATGCAGCTTCTCAGTGTATTCATTTGAATTTTACTCTGTCATTCAAATCTGTTGCCAATGGTTATTTCATGTTAGGTTTTTGGGAGAATAAAGGAATTAAATTTACCCAGCTTTCTTTGCATGTGTTTCATGCAGCCCTAATTTCTGATTATGGAAAATAAAAATATAAATATAGTTAATGCACATATTTGTGTATGTTAAATTTTAGAGAAGAGTTATTATTACATTTTGCCAAGAAAAAGAAGTCATTCAAGAACTTATACTCCATTATTTCAGAAATTAGACTTACTTTTTAATTTTGCTTTTCACTCTGTGTTTGTGTGTGTTAGGAGATAACCTGGTTAACATTCTTCGAAACCAGGCTATTTCTTGCATGGCTAAACCATACAAGTAGGGGTTTTATCTTTAAAAAAATACATTTACCCTGTTGTGCATGTAGAGTGTGCTTAGTTTTGTTGTATTCTGCCAGTATTAATTTTTTTGTTGTGTTGTTGCATTACCCACTCTTCTGAATGAAAAGTCCTGTTAATGACTTCCTACTGTTTTTTTTTCTTCTCAGAGTAAGATCTATTCTAGCTGTCCTAGTTGACAGTATAATTACAATAATTCTGTAAGTGGGACATATGTAAGGACATAAAATCAGTGTAAAATAGAACAAGGAAGTATATTTCAGAATACTTGAGCTTTATCTATCTTTTTTGATACAATCTTCATCCAGTCTTTTGCACTGGAAAAATGGAAAGTGAAATCTGGAAGAATTGTGACTTTCATTTTAGAATCAACCACATATATAGATGTCTTAAATACAGGACAGGACTGTTAGCAAGGGGCAAAGGAAACATCTAAATTTTTATAAAGTTAGAGTAGATTTATGCATCTGTATTTTTTTAATAATACCTTCTGATTGTTTTGTGTCTTTTTTTCTGAAACAAAGTTTTGAGCTAATATGCACTTTCCAAGCAGATGTAACCCCACAACAGGTGATGAGACTGTTACGTATGGATCTGGTGACCCCCTCACCNCCCACAACAACTGATGAGACTGTTACGTATGGATCTGATGACCTCCTTCACTGTGCTGTGCTGTTTGATGCTGACACATCTGTGCTGGCAGACAGTGTCTATACAGAGAGGGAGAGCTGTGTGACTGATGTGTGTTAGCAGTACTGCAGAGAGGGGCAGAGCAGAGACCTTTGAAGGGGCCTTCAGTTTATCCTTTTGACTGGAGCATTAGCACAATTGATGGTTGTGATGGCAGTACCTTGTATCCACTGCATTACCTTAGCTTCTGCTTTTCTCTGTGAAGCTCATACTGTTCCAGCTGCTCTGAATTTTAGTATCTGTCCCTGGCATGATACAATAATTTCCTTTCGTAAGTACACCTTTCATACGTTTTTTCCTTTCATACCTGACACCTTGTCTGTGTCTGTGGCCAGGGGAGACAATGCTGCCATCTTTAAATTCTTTGCTCTCTCATCCTAGGCATCTTTTTCACAGCCTTCAGGGGGATGCCTGAAAATTGAGGTTGAATGGGAAGCTTGCAGTTTAAACTAGAAACACTTGTTATCTTCTGTAAGACTTTTTGAAACAGCAGTTTCACTAACTTTGAGCATAGTGTAAGGCATGTGTATTCTTTTATCTAATGGAAGGAAA
>VZSE01014914.1:1023583-1042664 GCA_013398275.1 Promerops cafer | reverse complement strand
CAGGCAGGAACTGACAGAACAAGGGGACAGTCTCAAGCTGTGCCAAGGGAAATATAGGCTGGATATTAGGAAGAAGTTTTTTACAGAAAGGGTGATAAAGTACTGGAATGGTCTGCCCAGGGAGGTGGTGGAGTCACCATCTCTGGATGTGTTTAAAAAAAAACTGGATGTGGCACTCAGTGCCATGGTCTAGTTGAGGTGTTAGGGCTGGTTTGGACTTGATCTCAAAGGTCTCTTCCAACCTGGTGATTCTGTGTGATTCTGTGTGTGATCTGGGTCTCCAAACCTGTTACTAGAAATTGGTAAAAATAAAAACTTAACACCAATGCAGCATTAAGAAGCAGACATTCTTTATTTGGCCAGCTACACAAGGGGATATCTCCTCTGAAATACTGTGCATGCTGAGTACAGAAAAAGTTTGTATTTATATTCTGTATTTACGTACATATTCATATGATAATAATTTCCCCAAAATCATTAGCATATCTTCCCTCTCCTTTACGCATGCGTTCTTCTGTCCTGGGGGTCTCTTTGGTTGTCCCTGACCAAAAAGTCATACCTGGCCACCTGGTGAACTGGTAAAAGTTGACACAACTGGGCTGGTTGCTTTCCAGTTCTTTTTGCTACAGAGTAAGCATGGTGCAGTTCCATAGGGCAGTGGGTTTTGGAGAATAAGCATTGTATTAACCCTTCAGGTGATTTTTCATCTGGCAACACAACCAGTGGTGGAACAGACAGCAGTGTCTGCTGCAAGAAGGGAACAGCTCCTGGCTCCAGGGCCCACAGCTCTTGGGCAGCTGCTGGGAAGTGCCCTGGGAATTAAGGAGGTATTGAAGGAGTAGGGCAGCAGCCTACTGCAGGAGCCCACAGGGATCATGGGGCTGATGTCTTGGCATATCTGCCAACTCAAGTAAAGCAGCAGCAGAAGGAGGGAGTCCAGGGCACCTGTGCTCCTCTCATGTGCACCTGGTGTGGCACCATGCTGTGTGCCCCCGAGGAGCAGCTGCTTCTCACCAGAGGCTGCTCCTGGCAGTGCTCACCTCTCAGCCCTTCCAAGAGTTCAAGAGGTGCTTTGCTGTTTGACCTCAGGACTTGCAGCTCAAGTGCTCCTTGTTGCAGAGCATCACGAGGTCACCAGTGCCATCCAGGCTATGGATGACTGCAGCACCTTTGAGCGTTCCTTGAAGCCAGGGAGGTGAAACAAACTCTGCTGGTGAGTATCCGTATCTGGGGCAGTCCCATAGGAGAGCTTTGCTTTGTGCCAGGAAGCTGCTTTCACAGTTTGTGTCGCAAACTGGTGGGGCCCTTGGATGCTGGTGTTTGTGTTTGTGTCTGGGGAGCAGGGTGCTTCCTGCGGTGCTTTTGGGGGTCCGTGGGCATGAGGGCTGTCTCATGCCCCTGCCCACTCTGTGCTTGCCGCTCTGGGACTTGCAGGACTGGATCGAGGGACCAGGGACTCCCTGGTGTATGGGGTGTTGCAGGTCCTGGAGGAAGTTGAGGTGAGGTCTGTTTCCCTGGCTCTGGGGACTCCCCATGTGCCCAGCCCAGCTGGCTACCCTAAGGAACCTGAACATGGGGCCAGGAGCTGCCAAGGCTGTGAAGTAGGAGAGAGTTCCTACTTTTTGGTTTTCTGAATAAAGGGAGCCCAAGCATCTCAGCCTGGAAGTGAGGGCTTGCCTGCTGCCTGAGAGGACACAGAAATTGCTGGAGTACTCTCTGGCATGACCTGGGGGTATTCCAGTATTGTGGTCTGCAGGATCTGGAGGTTTTCACAGCTGGGAAAAGGGAAGGATTACATAGATCTGGACACCTTGCAGTAATGTTGCTGGAAGATGGTAAAAGCTGGTGTGCCTTACTTCAGACCCAGAGGCCATGGGTCTTCTGAATCACACCCCATTGGCCTCTATTTCCCCATCCCTGGAAGTGTTCAAGGCCAGGTTAGACAGGGCTTGGAACAACCTGGGCTAGTGGAAGGTATCCCTGCCCATGGGAGGGAGATTGAAACTAGATGGTCTGTAAGGTGCCTTCCAACCCAAGATCTTCTGTAATTCTGTGATTTTATTTTCAGCCTGCTGGCCACTATGCTGGGGCAACAACTGGTAAGTCATAGCAAGCACTGATACCACCCCTATGCCTTCATTAAGTTGTTTTCACACATTTCTTGTACAGGGCCATTTACAGACACACCACCAGGTAGCAGGAAGCAGTCTCACTGGATGATATTGGGTAACCAGGAGTTCAGAAAAAGCTCAGTTCTGAAAGCCCACAAAAGGAGGACTGAACCTTGTGACCCCCTCCACAGCAATTCTTTCTTTTCAGGCAATCTGTTGCTGAAAAGTGTGGACATAAAAATGAAGCTGATGAGCGTCAAAGATGGTTGTTGCTTGATGAGGTCCCCAGCATCAGGAGCATGCAAAGTGCTTACTGCCTCTGCCTCAGTGCTTGTGAAGGTGTGTCACTTGGTATATGTTGGGGGCACAGGGGGGTTCATACAGCCAGCTAAATACCCCATGGACTGAATGGGCATAAAAATATTAAGCATACCTATTTGGCTATTGTGTCAGCAGTCAGGAATTTTTTTTCTGGGACTGTTGCCCAAGCTTCTTGTTATTAGGTTTCCTGATAGTGTTACTTTTAGCAATGCTTATACTGAGAACTCTTTTAACTTGCCTTCCCTAACTTCCCTTACATAGCAGATAGGAGGCTCTGGTATTAGAAAGTCAGACACATGATGGGATGGATGCTGATGAAACAAAGCTGCACAATGGTTTGGGCAGTGTTGGACTGCCATGTTCTCAGACTTGGTAAGCCCAAATCCTTGATGCCAGGGTTTAAGCAGTGCTTAACACCATGACAACATACTAAGTCTTACTGGCAGTCGTCACCAGCAGAAGCCACATGACAACAATGACACTGTTCAGAAGTGCAGATTTACATATTCTGAATTTTCTTCTCCTGTTTACTACCTCCAGAGCAGAGCACAAACAGGGATAAAGCACTTTTATTTACACTTAGCTTGTAAAACCATGTGTTCACTGCCATCATTTAAGGTGCAAGCTACATGTCTTCTGAATAAGCTGAAGGCATAACAGGTGCTATGTAAGACAAAATACTGCCACCAGTAGTTATACAACTAACTACAAATGCCAGTACCAAACCCTAACCAGCGTAGTGTGTTACTTCCTCTTGTATATTACCAGCCAAAAACATACTCCATTGCTTTAGATACAATACTTTCATCTTTCCTAGGAGTTTGTCTGTCAGAAACCACCTAGAAGGCAGGGAGAAAAACAAAAAGAGAAAAGACAAAGAATCAGTCAACATAGTTTTTACACTAACCATTTAATTCTTCTTTGCCTAAGCGCTACTATATTCTGACAGAAGATGTTTGAAATATTTTCAAAACAAGCCCTTAATCCCTGGAAAAGTGACAAGTAATTAATTTAGTATTTTTAATTATTATTTTAGAGGCTGAACAGACTGAGTTTGTACTTGAACCACATTGTTAAAGAACTGACAGCAAAATATTAAGGTCACATTGAAGTTAATGTCTGTACAGCCTCATAGAGCTAAGGGGAGACAACACAAAAACATGTTCCTGTTTCCCTCAAAATACCTGATAGTCACTAGTGGAAGCCTTATATGCTGTTGCAAGAGGTCTCATGGTAGAAATCCTTGCAGTATTATTTGCAGGTTGTGTTGGTGTGCCAGCAGGTTTTGTAGGTGGAGTGAAAATTGAAGACATTGAGGATGTAGAGCTTCTTTCCAAGTTTTCCATCACACTCTGAAATAGAGGATTAATATAATGTAAAAAAAACCTGACAAGCAGTATTCCAGCCTTTATAATCTAAAATTATCTACCACTTGAATTTTTTTGATAAAACATATTTGGATCCCAAAAGATAAAAGCCGTGTCAGTACAGAACATACAGGTACACATGACCACCAAGTATTTTCCTCACTGCAATCATTCACATGTTGAATTATGCCATTGCAAAGTAGTGGAAGGCTGGAATCTGTTCACTGTCTGTACTAAATGTCAACCACGTTTGAAACAAGGTAGAGAACAAAATACAATAAAAAATGCAGTAAAACTTCAATGCTCCATTTTGAAAGCTTATGTTTAGAAAGGAATGCATGTAGAATGGAAGAGGTAGCAAGTGACTTGATGGGAACCACAACTTCCACAACAAACCAGAGAAAACAAGATGGTAAATAACAACCAGCCTGGGGAGATGTGATTTGGTGCATTTAGACTCAGTGGAGCATAGGATTCAACCAGCCTAAAGATGGCAGAAATTCAGCAGCACATTTGGTAGAAGAGCACTTTCCAAAATAAACAGTAGGACTGGTGTACACTGTGGGTGGGCAGCTGACTCTCTGCTTAGCACAAGGGGAAGCCTTGGAACTAACTTAATACTTTTAAATCAGCAGCCTAAGCGCTGATGTCAAATCAATCATATCTAGTTTTCAATTGCAGGAAAGTCTTACCAAAACCAACCCTTCAATGGATTAGTCTCCTGAAATCTTTTGCCTCCAAAAATACTGATTAATGACTATGGGTTTATTTATTGGTATATGAAAGTGAATACTATCCACAAAAGACATAATGAGAATTCAAAAGCAATGAAGATCAGAGGCCTAGCACTTATATGTCTTAGATCATTACTTCTAGAGCTTCAGCTTACAGGCAATTCATTCATTGATACAAACTGGACACCAAAATAGTAAAAAGGCATTGATGGACCACCAGCAGAAGCCCACAGAGAAAAGGGACACAGAAATACTTGTTCCTGAATTTTATTGAGTGTAAGAAATGTTTCAGACTGCTAAAATTTCAGTAACTGGAAGTTCAATTTCTAGGGCTGCCTTCTCAGAATGGTTTACATTGGAAAGCTTACATTACTCTTTAGTATCATATATCCTTAAAGGAGACCAAAAACAAAAAATCTGTGCACTATAGAAGAATGACTGTTATTTGCTTAAGCCAGTGTACAGTACCCAGTGCACAGGGCTGCAAGAATTAAAGGTCAGGATATTGCCTAGACACTAATAGCTAATGCTAGTATTAAGACTAAAAGACAGCCATGTCTACCCTCAACTACTATTTCCATGAGAGTGATATGTTTTTCTAGGGGCAGGTGGGAGAACAGGATTGGGATTTTCTTGCTAACGAATTTTCAGTCCAAAGTACTACGATAAATTCAAGAGCCAGAAGCACAGAGTCACATAAAAAGTAGAGAGGTACAAGTAGGAGCAGCAACAGTCTTAATCTGCCATTAGGTATCCATTACAGACCCTAAATCCCACAGATTCCAGTCAGGAAACTTATCTCAATTGTCTCTTACATTATGGTTTCACTTCCTTGTCTCGTACAGCTATGTAATTGTGTGCATTGTAACTTCTAAGGAGCACAGAGATTGCCCATAATGATCCTTCTCAGCAGGAAATGTTGACAAATACTTAAAAAAAACTTATGCAAATGTGTAACAGACTATATCTATAGAGATGAACTACCTACAATTAACAATTCCAAAAAAATTGAAGAGGTCAGGGAAAATAAAAAGACCAAAAGAAGAGTGCCTTATATTTAACTAAAAGCAACTATTAACTTACTTTATCTATACAGGGCTTGACCCCAATCATGATAGATTCACCAAAAACTCTTCCATCTTTGCTTAAGGCTTTCCGGGCTTGAAGCTTAGACTGATATCGAATATGCATCCAGTTTCCTGTGTTGGACATCTGAATGAGATTAAGGGAAAATTGTGAAATGTAGTTTTTTAAATGCTTAATTCACAATGTTTTCTGACATAAGTGTCAAACTAAGACATACCACATGCTTTAATATGTTTCCATACTGAGCAAACTGTAGCAGAATATAGGAAGCTGATGCTTGAGGAAATCTGAAAGACAGAAAAATATACCCGAAAAATTATGAGTAGTTTAAGAATTCAGGTGTTAAGATATAACCCTATGAAGCACTCACAGAAATCCAGAAGAGACCACAGTAATGACATCAGAAGCAGTGACTTGAGAAATAACACCTTCTAGGCACTTTACCACACACCCCAACAGCAGAATGGTGCCTTTCTAACTAGAAAAACTAATGTTTAGTTTAAATTAAGATGCCTCACTGAAATGTATGTGTTTGCTTGCTTTAATCATAGCTGTATTTCCTGCAGCACATACCAATGCCAGACAACACCAAAGCCCAAGTATTTTTCTGGTATGCTGTAAAGACTTCACCCAGGTTTTTCCAATACTTTGGAAATCAACTTACCCAAATACAGTTACCCATGTGTCATCAAGTTGATCTTCTGAAGTAAGGGAATCACCTTGAGTATAAAAAGGATCTAGCTGAGCAGGTGATAGAGTAGTCTTTTTAGGCTGCCCAATACTTGCAGGACTGAACATGCTTGAAGCTGTTAAATTGAAATGGTACTGTTGAACAAATTTCTTTTGCAAGACAGAGGTTTATAATGAAAGAATAAATTCAGTGTCAAGCATTTCACTTGTACATGGAAGAGTTTGATGGGGATTTACTCACAGACAGAAAAAGTAAGTCAATCATAATGTCACATCTGCAAACACACAAATAAGTTTTTATGACAAACAACTTAGTGTTCTCTTTGACTTTGAAACACCAACAGCTTAATACAGTTGCCAAACAGGAACAGGCCAGCAGAATAAAGCTTAGCAAGAAGCCACTGGTTCCTACACAAGATATCAAGCCTTGTGAAGATGGAAGACAATCCATCAATCTCAGCTTCTTCATTCAATTACAACCACCTCTGTGCTCAGTTCAACACCACATTTGGAACAAGGAACAAGAAAAGCTGCTTGAAACTCAGTGAGTCTCAGAATGAATAATTATTTCCTACTCATACCCACACACCTTTTGAAAAGCTAACGAAGACACAACCTCTTCATAAATTAGCAAGGAACTGATGTAGCTTGAACAGTGATGATTTTTCTTTAAAGAAAGCAGTAAGAGAAGAGAATAGAAATTTTGACAGGACATCTACCTGCTCCCGGAGTTGATGGCAGAATTCCAACTGATGGGCTCTGTGTTAAAGTAAAGCTGGCCTGCATTAATATACAGAAAGTAAAAAATTCATTCTTACAGGTATACTGCTCAGATCAAGAAAGACAACTTTCAAGTGATTTAAACATTCAGGTAATAATATTAACTGTTTGCCTTAAGTGATTCCTAACTTTTAAGAGTAAGAACAGGTATTTGCATGTTTATTTAACAAAAGATTACCAAGAGGTATTTAATGAAAAGTTATTTGACAATTTATTTGACATATGATTTGTGAAACAAAGTAGCTTTAAGGATCAATACTCAGAAACCCTTTAGTTTACCTTCCAAAACAGTCATGTCACTATTGCTACACTGTAATAATTCACACATCCATGTGCATCCTGATGGGAAGGATATTAATATCCTAAGTTTATCAGCATTCTCACTGCCTAAAGGGTTCAGAAATCATGGAAACATAACCTTCACTTGTATGCAGACTATTACTAGACTTACTTTCCTGCTCAACTATTTAGTGCACAGAAGGAAAGTATACTTTGAGTTTTAGATGGTAGTAGTTGTTTTCTTCTCAACATAGGATTTCAACACCCAAAACAATTTTAGGCTATTTTTAGCCTGAATCATGGTATTTCTTAGATACAAGATTGAACAGCTTGGAGTCCCTGTAGACCTAGCAACATATGTTCTGATAGCTGCTCAACATTCTTTGAAATTTAATATCCAGTCCTTTAAGACACTATAGGATTCTGTCCTTCACAGAGAACCTCAGCTTTCAGAATAAATTTTTCAGAAGGCAACACTCAAGAGAAAGACTGGTCACTCAGTGAAAAGTGTTCTCCTTGCATCAAAAGAGTTCAGTGAAAAAGGACCTAGTAATGCTTGATTAGTCAGTTAAGCAGCAGAGCTAATTATAAAATTTACCTCATAGAAATTTGAGTTTTCCTCTTTCAAAATGAACCCCAACTGTCTACCCAAACTTCAATTAGATATTTTACTCAGAAAAAATTTCCTTCTGTTTCCGTAAGCGCCTCTATTGCCTTCTAAAAGATAATCACAGAAACATGGAATTACTAAGCTTGGAAAAGATCTCTAAGATCATCCAACCGTTAACCTAACACTGCCATCTTGGCCACTAAACCATGTCCCCAGGTGTCACTTCCACACATTTTTGAACACTTTCAAGGATGGCAACTCTAACACTTCCCTGGGTGGCCTGTTCCAATGCCTGAGCACCCTTTCAGTGAAGAAATTTTTCCTGATATCCAACCTAAACTTCTTCTGGTGCAACCTGAGGCCATCTTCTCTTGTCCTATTACTGGTTACCTGGGAGAAGAGACCAGCCTCCACCTTGCTACAACCTCCTTTCAAATTGTGAAAGGGTCCTCCTGGCAATCAGCAGCCCAATAAATGTACAGGAAAGTGAAAAGCTGACAGAGCTGGATTGGTAGGTTCAAAGCATAACTGAGGCACGACTTGCATTTGCATTTCCAACTGTATTGAAAATTGGCAATAACAGGAATTTCCTACTGCTCTTGTTTAAACAGGAACACCGAAAACCCAGACTAAGCAACAGCATGATTTGAAGGGTCACCAGTCATTTTGCTACAGCAGTTTATAAAACTAAGTTTGAGAATTCACTAAGGCAGTAAGCTGCCTCACATCTTCTGCTAAGAACAGGCCAGTACCAAAGACACTTACTGGTCTTCTTGAGGATAGAGGTGTTGATCCAAGCCCAGGACTAGATAACTCATCATATATGCTTCTAACTGGTGGAGCACCACCTTTATCTTTATGCGAAGGGACTACTGGTTGTGGGGGAGACCCTCCTGCAATTCAAAGGAACAAAAGAAGAGCATGAGAGAACTTGTAATTTTGCTGTGGTGCTACTTGTTCTTGAAACTTCAATAACAAATTCAGCCATGCTCTCATGTTGATTGTTTTTGAGACTGTTGTTTGTTTCACTGGAGGTTTGCAAAGCCATCTGTCCTACCAAATTGTTCAGGTTTGAATGTTTTAGGTAGGAGCATCACATGTGTCTCAAATAGCATCCTACAGAAGTATCACTCAGAACTTTCAGACCTCTTCTCAACCCATTATATTCACTGTTTACATGTTCTTTCTCTGAAGTTCTGAGCATGGCTGTATCTTTCAATTTTAAGCCAGGCTAGAAATCTATTTTAATTGTTTTAGAGACTAACTTGCCTATAGTACAGATGCAAAAGCAAGACTTTTAAAAATTGAGATGTCTACATGTTAAAGAACCATACCAAAATGCACAGAGACATTGCACATTACTGTCACATTCCCACTGTCCAAATTCCTTGGCTTCCCATCTAATTTAATATTAAATAAAAATGTAAGCTCTTGAGAGCAGGGACTAGCTTGCATATAGACAGGATGAAGTTAAACCAGCTGCCCTCCCACTTTGTAAACTTTGGGACTTCCAGTATAACAGAGAATTAAACTTCTTGAAAGAACTTGATGTATCTTAACACTTTGTATGGATTTACCCCAGGGGAAAAAAAAAAGTAGTTTGCATCAAGTTTTCGCTTGCAAAATGTTTGGAAACCAAGCTTTTCCAAAGTACTCTTCAATCCTAAATTCTGAGCTTGAAGACTCCACTCTGAACTGTTTAACACACACAAGAATACTGCAACTGTTACATGGAATAATGTGCATTATGTAAAGCACTCTCCCATCAAGGTTTTCAGTTTAAGTGATGTACTTGATCACCCACTTTGGGAATTCTATGTTAGTATCTTACTGGCTCCCCTTTTCCTAAAATTGATACTCTAAGGCTGTAATAAACCCTATAAAAACCAATTTGGCGAAATTCACATTATTACTTTCAATTTCATAAATATTTTCATAAGAGGTTTGTTCCCAGACTAATAACAGCAGGCAGACAAGAGCAAGAAGCAGAAGACCAACAAATCTCCAAACATTTTAAGTTGGAAGGGACATAGAAAGATCATTGAGTCCAATCTGGCCTGACATTCAAAGAGAATATTTTATTAAGAGAAATTCTTGCAGTACTTTAATCCTCAATTTCTCCTTCAAAATGACTAGCATATTAACACCATCAGATATTAAATTATGCCAACTGATTTAGTACAAAAACCAAGATCACCCCTGACATGTCAACTACTCACTCATTCTTTTCAGCTCAGAAAACAGACGTACAATACTAACACAGGTAAGAACTTCTCCTACTCTGATAAATTAGGTGGTTGAAGAGAAGTGAGCATCTACAGCTAGGAAAAGTCCAATGACAGCAGGCATCAAGACTTTAGCTATAACCACTAGATACTAATTAAGAAGTATATTTGCAGTTTTTCTCCACCCAGTTTTTCTAAGTTTGACAATCTGTAAGTGACCTTTTAGAATTCAAAGAAATAGAAAAATTTCTGCAAAGAAATCAGCAGTTTGCACAAGTTTGCTGCATTTAGTTTGCCAGCAGATATCTGTTTTCAACATTGATGTATGTGTAATTGACTTGTAAAGAGTCATCCAAATTGATTATGTATTAGGAGAGGCTCATTACCTTCCCAGTAAAACAAACTTTTCCTGACAACAAAACTGCCACATTTAAAACATTTATTATAATTAAATACACTGAGTTCATCACTTATCCAATCACTGGAGTTTGCTTACAGAAAGATACAAAATAATAAGGATTCAAGTCTGCAACAGTCATGTAGAACAATGAGACAAACCAATTTTTTGCTTTCAGGACAATCTTCCAACCTTTAACAAATTCTGACCTGCAAGTAGTGGAGACCTTGTTTCCATGACACCAACTGAAGGGCCATATAAAGGACGGGGCTGCGGAGTCACTGGTGCAGGTAAGTCACCCATCAAAAACCCAGGGAGAAATTGAGCACTAGTTCCTTGTTTGGGAGATGTCGGGGAGCCAAGAGTCATTGGTTCAGCTCCTGAAAACAAAATTTTAAAATATGAAATAGACAAGTGAAAGACAAAGGCAGCTTTTTCTATTGTGGGCTCAATTAAAGAAACATAACACAAGATACGGTGAGTGATTAAGATCACAGAATCGCAGAATCGTTAGGGTCGGGAGGGCCCTCTGGAGATCACCCAGTCCAAACCCTCTGCCAAGGCAGCGTCACCCAGAGCAGGTACCCAGAAATGTCTCCAGAACGGGAGACTCCACAACCCCCCAGGGCAGCCTGTTCAGTGCTCGGCCGCCCTCAGTGTAAAGAAGTTCCTCCTCACGCTGAGATAGAACTCCTTGTGTTTTGGTTTATGGCCATTACTCCATTACTGTCGCTGGCCACCACCGAAAAGAGCGTGGCACCATCCTCCTGGCCCCCGCCTCTGAGACATTTACATGTACTGATGAGATCAAAGGCAGTTTAATCATTCATTTTACAGGTAAACTGAGTTTATCACAACCTTGCATTTTTCGCGACTACAAGTGGCGGCCGATCGATTTAACCCCGCTCCCCTTTCGCTTCAGCCCAGCGCGAACCGCCCCTTCCCGGCGCCGTCTCCCACCGCCCACTCCAGCCCAGCAGCATCCACACTCCCCCGCCTAGAGCAGGGGCTCGGCCCCGGCCCCGCTCCCCTCGCAGGAGCGCAGGCAGCGCCCCCGGCCGGGCAGCGGAGCCCCCTGAAGCGGCGCCCAGCAAAGCGGAAGCGCGGCGCGGGTCGGGGGAGCCCCTGGGCCCAGCTCACCCGCGGGCGGCAGCTCCATGGCGAAGGCGGCCATGTCAGCCCGGATGGCGGGAAAAAGGCGGCGACGGTGGCTCCGCCGGTCGCCTCCAAACGGGACGGAGCTTCCTGCCGCCGTCACATCCGACCCGCCCCCTGACATGTTGGGATGGAGTGGGGCGGGCGGAACCCCGTCAGGGGGTGAGGCTGCCGGGGCCGGGCATCGGCGTGTGCCGGCCTGGCGCCTCAGGGCTCCTTGGCAAACGGTCCCTCCGAGGAGGGCCGGACAGAGGTGAAGGAACCGCGGTTACCGTTACAAGGGCTTGTCCCGGGCTGCTTCCGCGGGCTGAGAACTCAGAGCAGCCTCCCCACACTGCCTCTCCTGGGAAAGGGTGTCAGTCAGCGCCCAGGCTGCCAGCGGCGCAGCCACCCGCGTGGGGACAGCGCAGTGAGCTGCTCCCCCGCGGACACGGGGATCAGTGACCGCGAACAGCGATCAGATGCAGCGGGGTTGCCTAATCCCCGCATTAACGTGTAACATGGAATCATAGAATGGGTTGGCTTGGAAGGGATCTTAAAGCTCATCCAGCTCCACCCCTACCATGGCAGGGACACCTTCCACTACCCCAGGCTGCTCCAAGCCCTGTCCAACCTGGCCTTGGACACTTCCAGGGATGGGGCAGCCACAGCTGCTCTGGGCAGCCTGTGCCAGGGCCTCACCTCCCTCAGTGTAAATAATCTAATCTTCAACCTACTCTCTCTGTTTGAATCCATTCCCCCCTGTCACTACATGTTCTTGAGCATGAGCAATTCATATGGAGAACAAGAGAGGTCGTGGCTCAAACACAATGATGCACTCCAGTTCTGGTACCAGGACAGAACACCAATCTTGAAACCAAACCTTTAAAATCACTTTAGCACACAATTTATCCAAACACAGTGTTCTCTTTATTTTGTTGCATATTAATATATCAAATCATTAAGACCTGGCATGAAGGCCACAAAATACTATCAAAATCTTGTAGATTTTTTTTTTTTTAAGCATGACATATTAAGACAGTAATTTCAGCCTGGGATCTCTCAGGAGGGTCAAAATTACATACCCTATGATGTCTGTTTTTACATGTGATGTGGAATGGACTGAGAGGACAGCACATGAGGACCAGATGTGAAGAAAAGACAGTAGCATGAGCAGAGACAGATCATTATCAACATTTTTTGTATCTCTACTGAAATTATTTACAGGAAGAAAAACCCCGCTAGTTCCAAGACTGGACTCATCATGTTAGTGCACTTCAAATCACTACTAGATGAGAAACAATAGAAATGCATGAAGCATTAAAGCATCCTATGCATTTTGAGCATCCTCAAAAGACCATCATTTTAATTTCAAAAATATTAATGGCCGGCTAGCCCACAAAATTCAATAATATCATCTATAGTTGCAATATTATTTAAAAATCCAGTATCAAGGTACTTCATTATATGAACATTTTATTATCTAGATTTTACAACCAACTAGGAACGCACAGATTTAGAAAGAAAGCAACTTACCTCAGTTATTTTACTTCCTTTCTCTATTGCCTGCATTTTCTGATGGTTTATTAAGCAAACCATCATTCTACTGTTCTCTAATATTTCATGGAAAACTGAGCTGTATCTTTTTATTAGTGCTCTGGTTTCAGGCAAAACTTCTCTGAAGTCAGTACAACACCATTTGGCCTTTTGATGACATGCTTGAAAAGACAGAGTCAAAGGAGGGTAAGAAAAAAATATATAAAGACTTGAAAATGCACATGTGAAAGGGGATTTCAAAACGACAGATTAAAATACATCCAACATCTCTTCCTGTATAGTCAAAACAGATCATTTCACTTCTCCCTTTGGATCAGTCATGGCTGTTTATGCTTCCATTTGACTTTAGAATCTGTTCTTGGTACTTGTGAAGCTGCTCCATGAAGCCAGGATTTGGACAAGCTGCAGGCCTTGCATTTTTCACCAAGGAAAAGGCTCTGGCAAAGCTCAGTCTTTCTGAATTCATTAGAAAACCAATGACTACAGCTGCTGCACGGGAGACTCCTGCATTGCAGTGAACCAGCACCACGCCATCCTCCAAGAAAGAAATTAAATGTAAGTTGGGATATTCATTTGGTAGATTACAAGTGTAAGAAACTTCATATAAAATTCTTACAAGACTTACTGAAAGCTCCTTGCTGAGCTCAAAGCAAATATTTACACATATAAGTAAGTCCAAACACAGATATAAGCATGATATAAGCATGATATAAGCATGAAATTAAGTAATTTTCTACCCCAAATGCTTCATTATTACCAAATTCATCAAACCTAATTCATACCACAGTACTAAAACATATCCTCTGTCTTTCTTCTTGAAAAAGAAAGACAACAGAAAAGGTGATTATACAATGGTTCTACACAGTGGGCAAAAAGCCTCATCAAGGGAAGAAATTTAAAAGAAGCATAAAGTTTTTATTGAAGTTGAAGGCTAATGTAATTCATTATGGATCCATTCTACTTTGCAGTGAAACTTTTTCCTTAGGAAAGACAGGGGGAGCAATAAGGAGCAATATTCATGAATAAGCAAAGATTTTTCTCTTTGGAAACACAAGAAGTTTTATTATTAGATATTAAACATATAAAAAAGTATCCCTCATTCATAGTATTATGGCTTGACATGGGTCACTGAACATGTCATGGAAAACCTGCCTGCCAAGTTGGAGCCTAGAATAAAAGTTGAGCTCTGATCAGTATCAGAATTTGTACCATGGTGTCTAGAGACTTGAGCCATTACAGTTTTAGAAAAGTGAATCCTGTTACAAGTACCCAGCTGGCAACGATTTACAGAACAGTGCAGGCTTCCCTTGCATCCTCAAATTCACAAGCTCTCATACTTCCTTCATGGAGTTAACCATGTTCTAGAAATAATTTCTCATATATCATGTTCTCTCACCAGTGGACATCTCTTCCTCCCCCACTTTAGGAGATGAAACAGTAGTATCTCTGTGGTTACTTAAACAGAAGAGCACTTCATGACATAATTTATCATAAGCTCTTTTAATACTATTTTGACAAAGCAAATAAAGTAATTCAAACCACCTAGAGATCTGTCTCTATATACCACTATCATGCTTTTTTTACTGATCCTGGAGAACTACTGTTCCACCAATTAGCTTCTCTTTCATTCACCTCTTCCATCAGAAAACCACTAATGTTGCTGTAAAAGTTTTCCTGTAAACTCCTTAACCTACAAAATAGTAGCTGAGATATAAACACCAGAGGCAGAAAGCAAAATTGTGCAGTTGTGAATGGCAACTCTCATTTAGAAATGAACTGGAAACTGTAATTAGAAACCTTGAAAAGGTGATTTAGTGACAATACGTTATCACATAGCTTGTAAATTATAAATGAGAGAAGGAAAGAACACTGCGACACAAAGAAAACTGGGGCAAGATCATCTTTTATCTACATAAACAATGAACCTGATAGATATGGTAGAATAACATGCAATAATGTTTGGTTGTTGAGTTATAGTTCAGATACCAAAACAATGGTTGTTGTAAATTACACAGTAAGCCTGAATTTAACAGCTCTGAGTTGGGCATGTTCCTGGCTACAGATGACTCTGCCAAGCAACCCCAGAAGGGTTTTTCAGCCCATTTTCTATGTCACATGCTTTCAGGATTTTGTGAGCAGTTAAATCACTTTTGGCTCCAAGACTACTAACACATTCTCTGATATTCTTGGCATGTATGTGGATTCATAGCATCTTCTTTGAGCAACCTGGTCTGGTGGGAGGTGTCCCTGCCCACGGCAGGGGGTTGGAGCTAGATAATCTTTAAGGTCCCATCCAACCCAAACCATTCAATGATTCTATAATGAAAGGCACAAAGGTGGTGAACAGCTGATGATAAACCACACAGATCTCTAAAAACCCTGTTTCCTGCTACTAATCCAGGTTGGTTTCTAATCCAAAACAACATCCTCAATGGATAAATAAATTTTCTTCATTTCCTTCTGTCAGGGGTAGTGCCTTTGATTTAGGATGCAATAAGTTGAGTCCTGGTCCAACTGTATTAAAGAAGGATTTCTCTAAAATTCAAGACAGTCATTCTGGAAAAGCAATGCTGGAGGGAATGAAGATTAACAGTCTCTAGGAATGCTTAGAAATTACTTGGATTTTCTATTTAAAATTTAAAAAGACAATGGCAAAACTATTCATTTGGTACCATATTTTCTTTTAACAAAAGAAGCTGCTTTAGTTCTTAAGTAGTGTTATAAATAGTCTAAACAGGATAACTATTAACATTTATTATTGATAGACTGTACCTGGATCTTGGCTTTCTCAATAAACTCAAAACATTCAGGGAAATAGGAGGTAATATCAGTTTCTGGGAGGTCCAGAATGGAAATGGTCTTGTATATAAAGTCATTGAGGAAGGCATTTTGGACTCCATATGCCACATTTAGAACATGAGTGACCTATGTCAAAAAAATAAAATAAAAAGAAAAAGGCATTTTCTGAAGATAGCAAGCAAAACGAGCAGTAACAAAGGTGAATTAACCTTCAGGCATTCACAGACTCTACTTTACACTGATGCAACGTTCAGTTTGACATACATAGGCTGTCTATGGTATGCTTTTCTCCAAGCAAAGTTTCAAAGTGTGCTAAACCATACTGTGATAAATCTCAGGGTTTTTCTGAGAGGAAATGAAAAGATCAGTGCTCAAGTACAGACTAAAAAATGGATTTTCAACAGAAAAGGGAGTTTTCGTCACATGGTTGGGAAATAAAAGAGAAAGCAATAGGAAGGAGAGCACAAACCACCCAACGATTGCCCAAATTTCAAGCCTGCTCTAACCCACCAGCTTAACATTCCTTCTGGTTAGTTACCAGAAACATTTGCTGAAGCAGAAGGATTTCAGAGTAAACTACACCTGCTCTTGGCAGGCGACACCACCTCTGGCCTCCTGCCATCTCTGCTCTGTCCAGGCTACAGCCAGGTTGTGGGTTATTTAAAGTTACAGTAAAGTGACATTTCGATGGCACCAGATGCCAACCAGGAGCATGCCCTGTCCTGCAGAACCACCACTGTCCAAAGGCCTTATCACCCCATCACTGCAATAGAGAAGAGTAAAAAGACTGAATTTTGGGACAGACTTAGAGAAGCTGCTTTGTTTTTCTAGTTTCATCAATCCACATAAGGCGAGGGGGAATGGTGCTGCTTAGTGTCTGAAGTGGAAATGCATATGGCAGTGTAGGAATCTGTTCCATTAAACAGCTCTAAACGATCATCACTCTTGCAGGGAAGCAAGATTCTTTTCAGTGGTACCTAGCAACAGGACGAGGAGCAATTGCCATAAAACATAGGAAGCTCCACCTCAACATGAGGAAGAACTTCTTTAGATTGAGGGTGGCCAAGCACTGGAACAGGTGTCCAGGAAGGTCCCAGAGTCTCCCTGTCCGGAGACATTCCAAACCCACCTGGACACGTTCCTGTGTCACGTGCTCTGGGTGACCCTGCCTTGGCAGGGGGTTTGGACTAGATAATCTCCAGAAGTCCCTTGGAAGATTCTGGGGTTCTCTGAAAGCATTTCAGCTTCTCGCGAAGCCAACAGAAACCCATCCACCTGCAAACGGAGCAGCCTTTTGAAAATGCAAGTGGAACACAGTTTTCCTCAGATTTGCTAGAGAATATTTTAGAACTTTTAATTTACAGGAGAAAAGCGCTGCGCGCACTACGCGAGATGCATTTGTATCCATGTAATGTTACCTTATGCTTCCTCATCGTCTCCAGGTCGTGGGCAGCATCCTGCGACCCTGCGGAGAGACAGACAGCGTGCCCGTTGCTGCGCCGAGCCCCTGCCCGGCCGGGGCACCGCGCCCCCCTCTCCGTGCCCGCCGCCCCCAGCCCCACTCACCCAGCAGCAGCCAGGGCTTCACCACGCCGACCTGCAGGTCGGCGCTCAGGTCCTGCACGAAGCCGNCGGCCGCCGCTGACGCGCCCCGGGGGCGGTGCCTCGGCGCGCCACGGCCCCCCCGGCCCGTCCTGTCGTAACGAAAGGAGCCTTTAAATGGAAAAGCCATCTGTCCAGGGCCCGGCTGTTTTGGAGAACGGGCCATGCAGCAATGCCGGTCTGAGTCTAATTGGGACCTGCTTGTCGGGAAGCAAGGGAAAATATTGTAAGGAGCTAAATGGGAAATATTAGAATTACATATATTGCGTTTATTTTTTCCCCAGAGTCATTTGACTATTGACCAAAGACTAAACAAAATCAGCTTCTTATGTTTACCAAAGAGGAAAAATGAAGAAAAAGGAGGCAAGGTGAGGCTACTTACCCTTTATTCCCAAACGACTTATGCCCATGTTTTCATGTATTCTCTGTAGTGTACCATTTGTAATGTTCCACAGCTGTTACATATAATCACAGTATGGTTTGGGTCGGAAGGAACCTTAAAGACCATCTCATTCCAACCCCCCTGCCATGTGCATGGACACCTTCCTTTAGACCAGGTTGTTCCAAGCCCCATCCTGGCTTCCAACGCTTCCAGAGATGGGGAATCCTCAGCTTCTCTGGGCAACCTGTTCCAGTGCCTCACCACCACCACAGTAAAGAATTTCTTCCAGATATCTATTTCCCCTCTTTCATTTTGAACCTATTCTTTCTTGTCCTGTCACTGAGGTTCCCGACGAAGAATCCCTCCTCCTTGTAGGTCCCTTCAGATAATGGAAGCCCACATAAGTGTATGAAATGTTTGTGTGCGAAGTGAGATGGTAATCCTGTTAACTTAAATTCTGCCAGAAATACATTTCAATCTCCTAACTCTGGAAAACAGAGTTCACTCTTTAGAATTTTTGAATGTTTAATGAGGGATAAAAANGAACTTTTAATTTACAGGAGAAAAGCGCTGCGCGCACTACGCGAGATGCATTTGTATCCATGTAATGTTACCTTATGCTTCCTCATCGTCTCCAGGTCGTGGGCAGCATCCTGCGACCCTGCGGAGAGACAGACAGCGTGCCCGTTGCTGCGCCGAGCCCCTGCCCGGCCGGGGCACCGCGCCCCCCTCTCCGTGCCCGCCGCCCCCAGCCCCACTCACCCAGCAGCAGCCAGGGCTTCACCACGCCGCCCTGCAGGTCGGCGCTCAGGTCCTGCACGAAGCCGCCGCCGGGCGCCGCCTCCTCCTCCTCCTCCATGTGCAGGCAGGCGCCGCGCCACGTCTCGATGATCCTGCGGCCGGTCAGCGTCGTCACGCGGGTGCGCTGCTTCCGCAGGTTGGCCCTGGAGAAGCTGCGGATCTCCTGGGCGAGGGAGTGCATGGCGCGACTGCCGGCACCGCTGCGC
>VZSE01014914.1:1008198-1023535 GCA_013398275.1 Promerops cafer | reverse complement strand
TTTGGGTCGGAAGGAACCTTAAAGACCATCTCATTCCAACCCCCCTGCCATGTGCATGGACACCTTCCTTTAGACCAGGTTGTTCCAAGCCCCATCCTGGCTTCCAACGCTTCCAGAGATGGGGAATCCTCAGCTTCTCTGGGCAACCTGTTCCAGTGCCTCACCACCACCACAGTAAAGAATTTCTTCCAGATATCTATTTCCCCTCTTTCATTTTGAACCTATTCTTTCTTGTCCTGTCACTGAGGTTCCCGACGAAGAATCCCTCCTCCTTGTAGGTCCCTTCAGATAATGGAAGCCCACATAAGTGTATGGAATGTTTGTGCGTGAAGTGAGATGGTAATGCTGTTAACTTAAATTCTGCCAGAAATACATTTCAATCTCCTAACTCTGGAAAACAGAGTTCACTCTTTAGAATTTTTGAATGTTTAATGAGGGATAAAAAAGGACAAGTATCCAGCACCGGGGTGTTTTTGGCCCAAGCCAGCAATTACATAGAATTTCATGGCTGTTTTCAAGCTGTATTGGCTCGCTATATCTTCCTCTGTGAAAGACAAGGATGTTAGGGTATCTCGCAAGACTGCAGAGAGCCTTGAAAGGGTTAAAAGCACTGTGCCTAGGCATACTTGGGCAAGAATAAGAGACATTGTAACCAATATAGAAGCTAGATGAAACTTGGCAAGAAATGGGGAACAAAACTTGCAAAAAATGAAGGACAAATCTTGCTAAAACGAGTGAGGAAATCAATAAAACAGCTAACAAGAGACTGCACATGCCTAGAGGAGAAAGGTGAGACGAGCACGGCGATGAAGACGTCCAGCCTTCATCAGGAGACCACCGAGGAAGATGCGGAGCTTTCCTCAGTGTGACCACCCGGGTGCACTACGCCTGCGCCTCACGTATGCTAATGAAATGATGAGTTCTAAGAACTAGTTTGCATAACCACACCTTTTCCACGGAAAACAATGAATATGCATGACGTGGCCGTATATTGTAATTTGCTCTGCGCGCTGTTGGGAGGAGCGATGCCCGCGCAGCCGGCGCGCTGAATAAAGGAAATACCCACTTCTTGGACTTTATCTCGGAAGGGTCTCTTGGCCCGGTTTGGGGCGATTCAGCGTCGTGTCAGGAAATTTGCAAGGCCTTAGCAACATTTGCTTGTAGACAAGCCCAAGCATCTTGCCCTTAGAGTAACCAGGTGCTTTGTAGCCAACTTCTGTCCCGTATGAGTATGGGGTGTGCTGTGTAAGCTTTTGCAAGATTAAGACAAATCTGTAAGACACTCACAATTAAACTTAGTAACACAACTAGGTGTTGTTCCTTGATATCAGAGGAGGAAGATGCAATAGGTGCAGATGCAGAAAGGCAGCTGACTCCAAAAGTAATGGATTCATTTTCTGCTAGGGATGTTGACCCTTGTTTTAACTGCCTTAAACACCAGGGGTCCCTACTGGACAAAAAAATCTGTGCTGCTCTTTTCTCTCTGAAACGCAAAAACACTGCAGGTGTTTATATGCAGAATTATTATCTTATTATTTCGTGTGTCCATTCATGTCATAAGAATTAGATCTAGCTTGAATATTCATAGACAATATTTCTTATACAACAGGCATTTCCATGATGATGTCAAGTTGTTAATACTGTTCATTACAGGATAGAAGAGAAGATAATAGTGAGTTAGAGTTTAAAACTGGGATTTCAGTTCACAGATGATTTCCTATATTCATCTTGCATGCTTTGCTGAGAGTAGAAGAGTTCTCTAAAGGTGTGGCAGGAGCTGGATGCTTTATCTACTTCCTTGACTGAATGTATTTATGGTATTTCTGGATCTTCAGGTTTTGAATAAGCTACATATCAATGCAAATGCAGTAGTTTTAAGTAATTTTTAATGTTATGATTCTTCTGTTTTGTCTCTCAAGAAATTCAACAGAACCTGTTCTATGGGTATAAACTAAGAAATGTGTACTGTAATTATTAATTATTACAAAAAGCAGCTTGTACATATTCAAAGAGCTCATATGGCAGTACATCATCTCTCTGCTGTATCTATTTCCTTCCACTATTATTTTCGTCTAGGTACTGCCTGTACTTACTGGTGCAAAAGAGCTGGCTTTCATCTGAAAAGCAATAACCAGACATTCCAGATAGCTGACTTTGAAAAACCAGCCTTGCACTCTGAAAAATGCATATGTTAGAGGGTTGAGCTAGATTGTAAAATGCAGTGAAAATTGACAGTTGATTCTTAGGTAGGTAATTTAACTGAAGTGGAGAACCGAACCCTAATTATTACACTAATTACATCACATTTCACATTTTTACCAGATGACTTTGAGGATTAAGAAAAAAGGGGGAGAAAATCAACCTATTGTCAGCTAATATTTAACTCTAATAATGCCTCTGCTTCAGACTCTATGTTCCTCGGTTGAAAATAACAGAGAAGTTGAAAATAACTCTGTGCACCAGTTGGTGACTGGATGACTGTGAATCATGAATGCAGTGTGGTGATGAGAAATGCAAGTGTGATGGTGAAATGCATGTGGAGGTATTTAAAACAGAGAGAGGGAAATAATAATGCCATTGTATAACATTCTAATGAGCCTTTTTGGAAGTGCATTGTGCTATTTGGGGATGACAGTATTCAGGAAAGTTGATAAGTTGATCTCACACTTGACACAAATGCAAAGAATATTTTAAAGCTTAAATTGCACTGCATATGTCAGGCTCTCATCAAAGCACTCTGTGGTACATGGATCCCTTGGGACAGGCAGCTCCTGTCCATCATGACTTGGGAGGGAGTAGCCTCCTGCAGGGGGACTATTTCACCATCATTTGTGCCAAAACACACATAAACACTTCTGAGTGTACCTGCTTCATACATTCCAGGATGCTGTCTCCTACACAGCCTGGAGGCCCTTAGCTGCAGCAGAGTCTTGGTTTCAGCTCTGCAGTGCTGTCAAGACATGACGCCTGCTCCTGCTGGCTTTTCCCTTTCTGAAGCAGTTAGGGGTCACAAGCTCAGGATCATTCACACCCTGAGCAACAGGGCAAGATAGTACATGGGAGAATGTCTGGAGTATGACATGCTCCCATTTCCCTTCAGTGGCATATGTCTGTGCTCCATGCCATTTCCTTCATGTAGAGAGGTTTTGGCTGAGAGACAAACCTTTGTTCTCATCAGTTCGTTTTTCATCTTTTAGGCTTGCCAATATCTGGTGGGGAAGGAATATTCTGGAAGAAAACTAGAGTCTCAGCAATACTGATGGAGAGTGATTGGTCCTCTTTTCCAGCCTGGTTGTGTAGCTTTGTCCCACATCCTGAATGAGGATGCAGATATTAACTCCTTTGTTCTCGTATCGAGTAACATGCCTGGAAAATCTATTGTAAGTGGAATCCTGACTGGAAAGTGAGATTTCAAAGAGCTAGTGAAGAGCAGACAAAATCTCAAAATGTTATTTTATGAGGAAGAATGAATTTGTAGCAAGGCCTCTTCTGGAACTTAATATAGTGAAGAGTGAAAAGTCAACAAGGATTCTCAGTTTTGTGTACTGAGTTCATTGCTGAGGTGAACTGTGAAGGCCTAAGAAATTTTAAGTTTGCCAGTTATTGTGGCTTTTGGGGGTTTTTCCTAGGATGGCAGGAATAAGGGGTGAAGGCAGGGGCAGATTAAGTATATAGCATTTTATATGTGTTGCTGTGGTAGTTGGACTAAATGGGAAGCAGGACCATGCTGAAGGCTGTGTACAGAAATTTAACAGGGCATTCCTGCACAAAGTGCTGCAGTTACACGTACTGTGACCTGGTTGTTAGTGAGCCAAGCTTTGCTGGAAGGTGTTAGTTTGTTCTGAATTTCTGAATCTGCCAGTTTGTAACACATTGGAAGTGCTAGACCCTATTGGCTAAACAAAGAGCAGTTACTTGTGTGTGGGAATAGGGTGAAGCCAGAGGTGGTGGGAGTCATCTGTACATATTTTTCTGCTTCACCTCTCCATGGTGCTCATGTGCTGCTGCAGACTGCTTTCCACTGTAAGGGGAAGTATATATCCTAAGCACACATTTACATATCCTCTCTTCCTATATTCCTTCAGCATACAAATCAATCATTAAGGCCATGCTGCTAATGCATGCTGCATCATTCTTGACCACCTTTATCTAAGCAGTGTGTTAGGTAAGAGCAGATGATGCATCTTGGTCAAGCCCAGAAACAAAGTCGGTTCCTCACCTCTTTGGAGTTTGGGGGACTGAGTTGGTGATCTAATTCTGATAAATTGCAATATGGAAGCCCAGTCCAGACTGCTAAAGACTGTGAACAAAGGCCCAATGGTTGCTCTTAATAATGTTATTAAGTCTGTGAACCTTCTTCAAACACTGCCTTTTATCCCTTGCCTGGAGGGTAGGCAGCTGCTCTTTGTTTAATATTTTATTTCAAGCAGCATAATTTGCTGATTTTTATAAAGCTATCCTGAGCCAGTGGTGTTTCTACTGGATTATCTTCTCATATTGCTGCAGGGAAATCTCCCCAGAAACAAAGTCATGCCCATGACCAAAGGCATGGCCCTACAAACACCAGAGCATTCTTCTCTGCTCTCACACACTTTGTGACACACACTTTGTGACACACACTTTGTGACACACACTTTGTGAGCAATCCATATAAATGAGCAGACAGATTCACTGATCTAAAGATGTGTGTTTTTATAGTGTGTCAGGGATTGTGCTTAATGAAGAGCACTGAGGAATAGGGTAGAATGCAAAGCTGAAATATTTAGTAGCCAAAGGCGGTACCCCTGGGGACCTGTTGGTATGAGGAAGATCTGGCAGTACTCGTGTCTATGTTACATAAGTAGGATCTGAATTCCACTCCCATTTGTGCCCAGATTTCTGTTCTCCAGGTGGACTTGAACTTGTTTCTCTGCAGCCATGTGTTAGAAAAGGTAGACAAAGATATATATACACAAACACACACACAAAGATATATCTATATATATAAATTGTTCATGTGTTCATGTAGCTTGGTATAAAACCAAGTATGTCAGCTCAGTAGTAGTTAGGCACAGTTAATCAGGGAAAGGAATGATATCAAGAGACTACAAGAACTTTTTAACAAAAATGCACATGTATGAAATACTTTCCATTCAGGCTGGCTGCTGTGCAAAGGAGTGATGAGTAACTATGCAGTTAGCACAGACCATCAGACACCAAGGCAGTTTTTCTCCACTTGTGGGTTATTTCCTTTTAAGTATACCTTCACTTCAGAGAAACCAACCTAAGAGAAGTTAACCTTGCAGTAAAACCTAGAAAAAGCCTGTATGGGTCAGGACTCTCCAAAAGAAATAAGAAAATCTGAGCTCTTCTTTGAGAGATGACGTCAATGTAAGTGAGTTTCTATAATGCTTTCAAGTCCTTTGAAACCTGAAATGTGGTTTTCTTTCTCTATTTTAGGTGGCAGATGTGAAGTAAAAGGTTATGATTTTTCAGTGGTTATTATGACAGCTCTTAATTTGTTGGCGTTTTTTTGTCAGAATACCCAAATTTCTATTTTGTACATCAGCTTTTAACAGTCTACTGCAAAAATGCAGTTGATCTGTCTCACGGCCTTTCTCTTTCTCTACAGGTTTGTTTCAGTGGTCATTCAAAGACAGGAGAGCTACTTAAAAAAAAAATTCCACAAAAATTTCTCTTACTGCGAACACCAAGCCTACAGCCTCAAAAATTAAAATCAAAGAAGGTAAAAATCAAATTTTATTTCAGAGTTCTTGTAGCATCTTATGTATAGCTTTTGTTAATGTGTAGCTTCCACAGGCATAATAAAATATTAATGTTCCCATTTGTACCAGGAAGCATAGCAAGGTTTTTTTTTTGTTTCACAGAGTTCAGGAAGGAAACCACTATAACTTCTAGTCAGGATCATAAAACAGTAAATGCAGTAGGAAAATTATTTTATAGATTAGTGTAGTCAGGCATGTAAGTAGTACCTGCTCTTACTGTTCATCATGAAGAGATGCCTTCTATAAGTAGGGTAAAGGTGAAGTGGAGCATGCATCAACACAGCATCCCATATCCTGGGGAAAAAAAAAAAAAACCAAACCTGGAGAATACTGTTCCTTTTTTTGCCTTACCGTATCACTAACATTGCATTGTACTTGATATTTGTGTGCTGGAAGGAGTTCCCTGCAGGAAGGGAAGGAAAATTAAGCTGTCCAAATCCTGTCTGTTTCTATGTCTATAGTTTGATCCAGCCAGCCCAGAGCTGCCTAATAACTTCCATTCCACTCTCAAGGAGAGACCTAACTTTCCTTTTTCTGTCAAAATATTGAGGCAGGTCATAACCTATGTTATTTCTTTAAATTCCTGTATACTAGACACAGCTAAGCTGTGAGCCTTTGCTACAGGATCCTAGAAGTTTGCATAGGTTCAGACTTCTGACACATTCATAAAGGAGAAGTAGATCAACAAGTATTAAATGCAAGACAGTGTCTCTGGCTCACAAAGTCCCTGAGCTGCAGCCTGTTGGAGTCTGAGAGTACACTCTGCAGAAGCAGTGATGTGTGCTTCTCCTCATGCTCTTCCTCAGCACTCCATTCTTTGGCCACAGGATAGAGACAGGATACTGGACTTGATGGGCTTTTAACCTGCCCAGGTTCTTAGGTTTTTATTTTCCTTCTGGTCAAATGAATAATAAAAACTAGTAAGATCAGCCTGATAAAGTAAAAAATTCCATAAAATCTTATTTTATTTACATAAAGCCCTGACTCCAGAGGTTACATCTGTGAACTGGGAGAGAATGCAAATTGCAGGTGACAGAGTAAAGCGAACTTGTAAATAGTGTTGATGGGAAAAAACTATCTTATCCAAGTTTGTAATGAGATATTACATGTGTCAGCAAAGAAAATGGTACTTCTGGGATATTTTTTTTTTGTTGTGAGGACTGAGACATGCATCAACATTTGGAGGATAGCTGAAAGTATTTGAAAACCAGAGCTTCAGAAAGAAGAAAACTGGTAGCTTAAAATAAATACATTTCTAGAAAAAGAAGTGACATCCTGGAATACACCAGCATAGGCACACTCAGAAAAAAACTGATCTTTCTTTTTTATGGTATACTCCAGAGTCAAAGAATGACCCAGATTGACCTAAACTGTCTCTCAGTGTTCAATTATTTTCTTTTTTTCTCAATAACAAGACAGACTGAAAGGTCAGGGGATTTTTAATCATATTTTCTCTTTGGGTATTTCAGTAAAAAATGTACAGAAGCATTTTGCTTGAAGTCAGAAGTTGTTCGTAAGCTTACCTTACTTTATCATTACTTTTAAAGTAGCCAAATGTTTCCATTCTGATTGCCTATTAAAGTCATTGATTCATTATTTTATTATTTTTATGTGAAATTAATTTCTATGTGTAGACCATAAATGAAGTTCAGGATGATGTAGCCATCTTTTCTTATTTACTTTAGAAAAAACTTGCATATCATTTAGACTTAAACTAATGGTAGAAAACTAGATTTGGATGTCATTATGAATAGATTTGATGTAATTAATTTACTATCTTGTTAACATCTTAACTAGGAAAATTTCTTTCCTTTGGGACTATCTTGTAAAAACAAGTCATGAACAGTATTTCCTTTCTTCCTTTTCCATCCCAAATTTTTTAACCACAATTTCAAAATCACCAAAACCTCACTGAAGAACATTCCTCAAGTGTTGAATAATTCCATTCAAGTTTGATTGACAGAACAAATGTCCTACCAGAAAGGCCATCTAATATTTGGAGTACCAGTCAATGACTCTTTGTGAGCAGCACTGAGTGTTCTTGGCTTCATCTTAATATCAAAACTTCACATTTTTTAATAAGATGTAATGGCTGTTTTCTGTCCAACTTTAAACAATGAGTGTCATTAATTGAAGCAGATAAAATCTCTGATGCTACTTTGCTAATGGCATTCCTTGTTAATTCCTCGTTAATTCAGCAAGTTAAACAAAAGACTATTTTTGACATGAACACTATGACGGGAAAAGGTTTTTCTGGATTAGACATGATTATTTTGTGTGAGTTACACTTGCTTGATCATTAACAATTTCATTATCAACATCAAAAAAATATTGCAGGGAAAACAAACCAAAGCAAACCTGGAAGATATATGTAATGAGTTATACCTATAAGCCAAACTCTTTTCAACCATGTTAAAAGGTATTTATGCTATTAACATCCTTAAAAAAATTAAAATTAGAAATCCCTAAACATTACAACAACACCCTAATCATTTTATCACTAAAGAAATGTATGTGGAAATCTCTAAATGCAGTAGAACTAATCTGTGTAAGGAAATCCACTAGTAATGATTGGTGCAGATCTTCTGATTAATCATTTTATTACCTGTTAGGAATCCTTAAAATTGTGGTTTTGTTATTTCACATTCTGCTTTATAACTACTAACAGCATTACTTAAGTTGAAAAAACAAATTTTAAAAACACAAAATACAAGTTGTTTGACTCATCTATACAAGCAAATTCTTTGATATCTAGTCCTCTGCTTCAGCAAAGGAAGTCATGCATTGTTTACCTGGAGAAAAAATCATTAGGAAATAAGTACTTTCAAAGTACTCATGCTTCCTGTAGGAAAATTACTGTACCAGGTTTCCCCAAAAGCACATTTTTCTGCATTTTATTTCAAAGAAGAACTTAAACTAGGCTATTTAAACACCTACAGTTAAGATGCAGATTCATCCCACATGTTTTTATTGAGTGATGTAAGTTTGATGACTGCACATAATTTTTTATTGTGGCAATCTTAATAACCACTGAAATCCAGTTCTTAGCTACAGTTATTTGAAGTAGGAGCACTCCTTAGAGTTCACAGCCTCATCCTGTCCTACCTTTCTCCACACACAGGATTTCACACAGCATATTGGGATAGACTTTTGTCACATCATATTCCATCTCTGGTCTAAGTTGTGTATTTCTGTGCTGTGTGAAACAACTGGGGTTTCTTATACCCTAAAAAAAATTCAGATTTCTTTGTCAAATGGAAAAAACATTACCGATGGAAATGTGGAAGATAACTATAGTGGTTTTTCAATCTTTTTCCCCAGTTTGATCATAGGTGTGACAATTTGGGTGGTACTCATGTCGTTCTTCTCCACTAGCTTGCTTTTTGACACACACTTTACCTACAAAAATCTACCATTGCACTGTTCTGTCACATGTAAACCTCTAACTTTTAAAAAATCCCCACTGACTGGTAAATGTGATTCCTAGAAACAGTGGGGGAAACCCCCTCATTCTTTGGACGTTCCTTGATTCAAATTTTCCTCCCTTAAATGTAACATAAGTTTAAGGCAGGGATTTGTTGTTGTTGTTGTTGTTGTTGTTGGTTTTTTTTTAGTCTTTGCTGGATGGTAAACCTATTGTATTCAAAGAGGGACGTGCTATTCCACTGGGCTCTCATGAGAGAAAGGGAAAGGAAGGGAGAAGACAAAGTAACCTCCAATAGGTTACTTTTGTACATTTACAACTGTAGCCATCGCTCTACCCCATTTATCTAGGACAGAAGTGTAACACAGGCTGCAGAAAGCAGATCAGAGCGCTGGAGCTTGTAGGTGCCTGCTGGAAAAGGCTCTGTAGGTACATGAAGATAGTTAAATTTGTAGGCCCAACAGAGGCCCTACAGTCTTTCTGTGTGCTGGAGCACCATAACAGGGCTTTGCCATCTGTATTCCAGCATCAACGCACAACATTTTGAATACATCCCAGTTGCAAAGCAAACTGAGTACACATGGTTTATTCTGGTCAGTGGGTAGTTAGCATAGGCTAGGCCATCCTTGTGACAAAGATTTGAAGGCCATTAAGCATTCTGTTGATATTTAGTGACCTCATAGACATCTTGGAGATCACTGTTGGGTATTCTTGAGTCTTTAGCCTGTAGGGAAACTGCGAATAAATGCCCTTTCTAATCCAGATGGACTCCTAATGCAGTGCTCTTTCTGATTTCAGTGTTTGCCAGGGGATTTTTAACGCTGGTGATGTAATGCCTGTTTAGAAAGCTAATTTAAGGTCTACAACTGTATCTGTTCAAGAATTTAATTTACTTTTGTAGCTCATTCTAAGAGCTCTCCTAAACTTTGTTTCATAGCCAGTGGGAAAAGTCTAATCCATTTTCCAAATGGTTTCTGCAGGCGTTAATTGTAATTCTAACTCTGAAAAGAAACTATTGTATCCTGATTCCTCTTCTGCTCTAAAAGTAAGCAGTGCCTCAGGCTGGAACAGGCCAAATCTTAGCCAACCAATGCCCTCTAAGCTCATTCTGTTTAGCCATGCTGGTAACTCACATGTAAACAAATTTCTTCCTGCAGTCCCAAACTTCTATAGCAGGCTGACATTTGATTAGCCAGTTAAGCATCATGGGTTAGTCATGGACCTGGGAAATGCTGAGAAACCTGGCTCTCAAATCTTGGTAACAGCCTGCTTCTCTACTGATCAGTATTCATTTACATGGTGTTGGGCTAGTAGTCCTGGAGCAGAGTTGTCATACTTGTCCCTCCAGTATGAGCAGGAGTGCTCGTGCATTCTGAAATTGGCAGGTGTCTGCATGTCATGAAAGAATACCTGCTATGGTATTCATCATCTCTTTCAAACTGACTTTACACACCTCTTTTATGTCCTTCCTCTACCACATTCATGTTTTTTTTAAGTTCAGAGGTCTGGTATCTCTGAGTGACTGCTGTGTTCATATACAACCTCAGCTAGAAGGATGCCAGCACACACACATATAATTGAACAGGGACCTGGCACATGTATGAGCTTGCATTTTAATGGGAGAATAGATTAAAATAATGCCCAAATACCTTTAAAGGAAGGAAAGAAGAGAACATGGTAAATTGCAGTCATGCTGGCTTTATGATGGATTAAATAGTGAAAAAAGTTTGGATTCATCAAGAAAATGATAGATTGGAATATAATGACACTGTCAGCTTGGTTTAGTGAGAATGATAGGTCTTTTGAACCTTTGCTTCTTTACATGAGATTAAAAGTCTGTCTGATAAAGGCAGTTGTGTTTTTCAATGCTACTTATTATATTTTTAGGGTCTCTCAACAATATTATAGCCTTTGGTAAAGGTAAATTAATTATTCAGCTTGTGTGCCTTTGCAAGCAAGTTCAATAATGTAATAAATACTTACATAATTATTAACAAATAAATACTAAGACATGACCCAAATAACTGGGGTTATGGTGACCATTTTAAAATTCTGGTCTGTTAAAATTACAGTGTGTCTTCCTGTTTTGAGTTTTTTCTACCTGAAAAGGAAATATTGAACAAGACAAGTCTGTAAAAATTGTTTCTTGACTTCTGTTGGCCAAAGGGGAAGAAGTCATGCAGTGGGCTGTGCTAGTTTGCTCATGGAGAATGCAGTTGATTACTGCCTTTTCACTGAAAATCCTGGCCAGCACATGGCCGTTTCACATGAAAATCCAAGCCAGAAGTTGAACTAAGGAAAAACAGGCAGGAAAGGAAAAAAAAATATAAATACTGCTACAGAGATATAAGTTGCAAGTGTAGCAAAGACTTAGGTGGCAATGTAGCCTACTCTGCAGTAGTAAATTGCCCACTACAGGTTTTTAAATAGCAGTGTTAGAAAAGTATAAATCACTGTGTACTGTTTGACCCAAATCTGAAGTGCTGTTTCTTGCTCTAAACTTGTACTTTCAGAATAAATATAGAAAGCTTTTTAAATCTTAATCATTAATAAATCATGGAACAAATAGAAGTTCTGTGCTTTAAAAAAAAATCTTAGCCTTACTCTCTTGTTCATTTAATTTTGCCACACCTGTAAGAGCTGTGCTGTTACTGACTATACTTGAATTTCCATGTTATTGTTATGCTTGCTGCTAATTTGGTGAACACAGATTGTGTGGTGCAGACATTTTTATAATCTAATATGCAATGAGTCTTCCTGCTGGAAAATCTATCTGTATTCCTGAAGTTTCTACCTAAAGATGCAGCAAAAGTAGTATGACAACATGGGCTTAATACTGTTGTCATTAAAATTGGTGACAAAACTGTGGAGTGCTTCAGTACATACATTGACATTGACATTGACCAAGAGCATTGTTAAAGTCTGTGTGTAACCACATTACAGTGATAATTCAGATAATCTATTTAGTATTAGGTCTGTATGACTGCATAGTATTAAAAATTCCTTGTGTCAGACATTCTTTTTTACTGATATTGATCCTTTCCCTATTCCAATATTTGGTATGTTTTCAAGAAGTGCAGCTAACTTGGCACTATTTACCTTAAAAAAACCACAGTAACCCAAGGTGCTCCTTATAATAGGATCTTGTAAACAGGCTGATGAAGAATGTGAGAGTTTAAAAACAGGGTTCTACTACAAAGGGGAGAGTCAGTCCTTTTTCCCTTCTGTGCCTTAGCCTGTTATCTGTGCAGCATGGAGAGGTCTCACAGTAAAAGCTGTGTAACTAGTTACAGAGAGTTTGGGAGTTTTCCAGTGAGCTCTGTTAAGCACAAGCCTTATCAAACCAAGTAGCTCTGACTCCAATGTGATCTGCAGTTCTTCTACTAATTCCAGAGGAAGAAAGATTAGGGTGTTGGATCATTGATGTTTCAATACAACACACAAAAACTCATGATGAATTGGCTTGGTAACATCATTCCACTTGCTTGGCTATATATAAATTAAAAATTCTGTGATTGTTACTGTTTGAAATTTCTAGAACATCTAATATGGCTAAAAAATAATTGAATATGAAATTAAAAATGGGATGCTTTTGTGTTAGCTGTAGGTGTATAGGTGAGGAACAAAAAAAGTAGTAGTATTTGTTCTTAAATGGCTTTAAGCTGAAGGAGGGTAAGTTTAGATCAGGTATTAGAGGGAAATTCTTTACTGTGAAAGTGGTGAGGCACTGGAACAGGCTGTTCAGAGAGGCTGTGGATTCCCCATCCCTAGATGTGTTCAAGGCCAGGTTGAACAGAGTTCCTGGTCTAGTGGAAGGTGTCCCTGGCCATGGCAGGGGTTTGGAATGAGATGATCTTTAAGGTCCCTTCCAACCCAAACCATTCTATGATTCTGATTTTGCAGTGAAACTGCATGAGAAACATCTTTGTTTCAACTAGAAATATTACATTTGAAACTTTAAAAAATAATTTATAATGGAAGGCAGATGCTTTGTGTAAAATATTACTATAGATATTATTAATTAAATCACATTAAATCACATAGCATTTTATGCTTTATAAATTTAAATGGCAATCTGAATATTTCTGATGTTTTCCATAGACTCCAGTAATGAAAAGTCAGGTCTAACAGGTCTAAGCTAATTAATCTTTACAACATTGTTGCTAGGTACTCCTGACTTTTGAACACAAAGCTAAGAAAATCATCTGATAAAGGCCAATGAATGAATCAATAGCAGACTCCAGATTGGAACTCTAGGTTCTTGCTTTCTAGTTTTATTCTGAATCACAAATTGTCTTGTAATTGCTAAAGTGAAGAGAGAGGTCTGTAACAATTTAACTACATTCAGGCTTCTCAAATTCATTTCTATGCTTTCTAAAATAGATTAGTTTAATATCTCTGAAAGATAGAGACTGTCTGATTCTGATTTCTAAAGCAAAAATGTGAACTGAAAATTAAACACAAGTATTAATATGCAAAAAAAAAAGGCACAGATGGTGATGCCACTATAAAAAAAAAATTAGATTAGAAGGTTAGTTCTTAAGCTTGCCTCTCATTGCTTAGACTGGGGATCTCTGCATCCCAGCTGGTTGTGCTGGCCTCTCAGCACTGAAATCGTCTCCCTAAGACATTACAATAAGGGGTGGTCTCCTGGAGGTCTGTTGTTGACATTCACAGCACAGAAATCTCACCATTCCTTAAAAATATATGCTTTTAATTCCTGTGGCTTCAAGTGAAAAAAAAGAATAGCAGCGACGTGACTCATCTAGTTGGTGATATGATGTTTCTCTGAATTTGCTGTACATTAGAGCAGCAGTTTAGGGGGATGGTGTCAGCCTCATGAGTGGGGTGGAGGGGCCACTGGCAGCACCTCCACGGGTATCCCCAGGTTCTTCCCACTTCCCAGGGCAGGTGTGATACTCTGGTGCCTGATGGAAGTGCCCTCAGAAAACAAGGGTCACCAGCAGTGGCAGTGTGTCACTCCGTGCAGTGTTCTGCTGGGCCCCAGCTCTTAATTTCAGTTGGTTAAATAAAAAAATTATAGAATCATCAAGGTTGGACTAGACCTTCAATATGATCCAGTCCAACTGTCAGTCCAGCACTGCCACTGTCACTCCTAAACCACATCACCCAGTGCTAGACCCAGATGTCTCTTAAACATCTCCAGGTGTGGTGACTCCACCACCTCCCTGAGCAACCTATTCCAATGCCTGACCACCCCAACAGTGAAAAAAGTTTTCTAATGTCTAATCTGAATATGCCCTGTCTCAGCTTAAGGCCATTTCCTCTCATCCTCTCAGTGGCATGGCAGAAGAGACTGGTCCCCACCTCAATCCAGCCTTTTGTCAAGGAGTTCTAGAGGGTGTTCAGGTCCCCCAGGAGTCTGTTCTTCTCCAGATGAAACAACTCCAGCTCCCTCAGCTTCTCCTCATGGGAACATGAGCAAGAAGCTTCACCAGCTTCCTTGCCCTTCCCTGGACGAGTTTCAGCACCTCAATATCTTTCCTGAGCTGAGGGGCCCAGAACTGGACGTAGTGCTTGAGATGTGGCCTCACCAGTACCAAGTACAGAGAAATGTCAACTTCCCTGGTCCTGCTGGCCACATTATTTCTGACACAGGCCAGGTGCCATTGGCCTTCTTGTTCACCTGGGCTGGCTCAGGTTCAGCTGCCGCTGACCAGCACCCCCCAGGCCTTTTCCACTGTGCAGATTTCCAGCCACTCTGCCCCCAGTCTGTAGAGCTGCATGGAGTTATTGTGGCCAAAGCGTAGGACTTTCATTGTTTAAGTAGAAAAAATGGAGTTGGTTAAATAAAAAAGTGAAGTTGATTAAGTAAAAAAATGGGGCTTTCATTGATTCACAGAATGGTTTGGTTTGGAAGGGTCTATAAAGACCGTCTCGTTCCAACTCCCTGCCAGGGACAGGGTCAGCTTCCAGTAGACCAGGTTGCTCAAAGCTCCATCCAGCCAACACCACCAGGCATGGGGCATCCATATCTTTATTGGGTGTAAAACTTGAAGAAAAAGGGACGTTCTTCACCGTTTCGAAGCACACCTTGGGGTTCTACCCGAAATCCCCTCACACACCGCTCCGCGCCCCCCGGCCTGAGGGGAGCGGGCAGAGCTCGGCGCGGGCCGCTTCCGCCGCC
>VZSE01014914.1:936244-983247 GCA_013398275.1 Promerops cafer | reverse complement strand
CTGGCTCCCTGAGGATTCATTCAAGCACTGGTATTGGTACAAAACTCAGGGAAAAGACCTAGGATACACTTGCCCAGATAAGCTTAATTTGCTGCAAAGATATTCCTGCAGACAGTATCTGCTCAAAAGAATTATAGTTTGCTACCACAGGGAAAGACATACTAAAGGAAGTGGCAGGGAAGGGAGTAACACAACAACTGGGATGCTTGAATAAATAACAAACAACTTCCAGTTGTGTGTGAGGGCTTTTGTGCCTTATTGTTCTTTTCCATGTCCTCTAATTCTGAACTCAGAATTTTGTAACTCTAACTAAAAACAAGAGAAATTAAACTCTCTTGCTTCTTTGCATCTTTCCTCTATCCTGAAGTAGTCTTTTATATGTTAAACTAGATGCAATGGGGTTTAACCTTACCTTTAATTTCAAAACTAGTTCACTAAAATGTTTGGATGACTGTTAGTAAAAATGATGAGCAAACAGCTCTGCTGCTGAAATAGTACTAACCATTCAAACTAATCATTAGCCTCCTTTCTAGTCCCTTTCAGATGCTCTGATTTCACTCCAGATGGTCTATCCCCGACGAAATCTCTCAGCTGACCAGTGGAGAAACGCACAACTACTGAGCCTCATCAGTGCCCCCAGTACAATGCTTAATCCTGCACAGTCTGACACAGTATGGTCTTTTAATTTACATTCTATGATAGAGTTAAGTAAGGTTTTCTGTAAAATAGTTGTCTGTTGGATTACCTCTATGTGACTTTTAGGCAGAGAAGTAAATACGCTGATTAGGACAGGGGAAAAGTTTTCTCTCATTAAGTAAAGTTTCTGTTACATTAACTGGTGCCTTCACTTTCAGTAATTTGTTGACCAGAAGATGAAGAGAAGCATTGTTAACTTCTGCAGTGGTAGAAAGGAGGAATTCTGTGTACCTCCTCATGTGTTTGTGAGTCAGGAGACTAGAAATCAGAACTGGTCCTTCCTTTAAAATTTGTTTGCGCTTGCTGCCTCAGTTGTGGTATCAATGGTTATCTTTCTGAAAAAAATTGAACCTTTAACCCTTGTCAAGTCATGATTAGTATCCATCAAAATCTTTTAATTCTTAAATATTGTTAAATAAAATGTTTATTGAAAATAAATATTTGTCAAAATTTGTTCAAGGTATTGGAGGGTATGGAAGCTCACTTAATATTCTAACCCTCAGTTTCTGAAGTGCTGAAACACTGAATCACTGTTAATGGTCAGTGGCCTTCTATGATTCATCAGCATTTAAGGCTTGCTTTGTCCCTTTTTGCTAAGAAGCACTTATAACTACTGTGCTAAAAATTTCTGTTTTTTTAACAGATGCCGTGTGAATACCTATCTCTGGATGCAATGGAAAAGTGGATAATTTGTGAGTAAAATATTCTGAAACGGCTCATGTTTGTATTAAAAAAATTGGTTAACATTTAAAAGACTACTTGCTTTCTGTACTGTACAATAGCTGTTGTATTCAAATAAGATTCTAGAGAACTTGATTAAATTTCATTTGTACTAACATGCAGTGAAGCTAGAATTCAGCATGTGCTGCTGGAATAGAGTGCGTCATCAGTTTGTTCCAGATTTTGACTGGAAGTGAGTGCTTCAGTAATTCTGATGAAAGTAGTCAAGTAGTATCAGCATAAAGTAATTAATTTCACAAAAATATTGCAAAAATATCCTCCATTAGAAGTGGGAGGCTATTTTTTATATATTAGAAAATGAATTAAAGAGTTTATTAATGATCTATGCAAACTATTTAAGACAAAATACATAATCATCTCACTGTTCTCTTGCTGTCTTTGTGCATCTGCTTTGTGACATACATCAATGTAAACTTTTGAAGTTGGATTTATTTTGTGCCACGGAATCCTAAATAGTGATGCTACAGCTTTGAATCTTTGGAAACTTGCACTTCAAAGCAGCTCTTGCTTGGCTCTGTTTCGAGACGAAGTGTTCCATATTCACAAAGCTGCAGAAGATTTGTTTGTAAACATCAGAGGGTAAGTTTTTGTTCTCCTTTCAGAATCTCTGCTAAAACCACAATATTTCTTGAAGAACTGTTCCAAACAGATTACTTCTGCTTCATGTAAGCTCTGCTTAGGTACCACAAACATTTCTGCTTAGTATCATGATTGTTTCTTTAATGCGTAAGTTTTAGGGGCCTGATTTCATAACCACCACACCTTTTTTTATCTCAGTTCTGAAAGCCTGGTGAGTCAGTCTCTAAAATGGCAAGTCTCTAAGATTGATTTCACCCACAAATCTGGATTTACTGAAGGGAAATGATGTTACCAATGTGGAGTTTGCTTGAAAAAATGCATCTTGCTGCCACTGTTTCTGCAGTACATTATATGAAAACTCAGAAACAAAGTTGAGACCTCTACCAGCAAACACCAGGAGCACTTCAGTAGAAAGTATTTCTGGTTTGGGTATCTAGTTTTGGCATTTAGTGCTGCTCGGGAGCTGGTGTGTTTTTTCTGCTGTATCCTGCTTTTTGTAACATTGTAGCTTCTCTCAAGTCCCACTCAGCTCTTTCTAAAACGTGCTACTTATTCTTGTATCTGATTGATTTTTACCTGCAGCTACAACAAGCGTATTAATGACATCAGGGAGTGCAAAGAAGCTGCTGTTTCACATGCGTAAGTGTCTTAAAAAGTTCTTCTGACAGATTTTAGGATTGGTTTTCTTAAAGCAAAATTATAAAGATTGTACAAACAGAACTTGTCAAATGCTGAATTAGTCATGCATTTTCAAATTAGATAATTTACTGATTGTTCTTTTAAATCTGGATTTGCTTAATGTCATTACTGATTTAACTTCCCAAGTTCTAGATTTTTTTTCAAATTATCAGGATGGAAGCATTTAGTTTATTCTTTAGTTATATTTTTGTCTGATTACAAAATGTGAATGCAGATAAAATAGAAATGTTTTAATGTAGTCAAATGCACATCACAGAGAGGGAGCAGAGAACTTGGGGTTTAAATTTATTGATGCTTCAAGAATATACGCTGTTGGTGATGAGGATGCCAATTTTTTTTAACCACATTCTTCAAAATTTGGAACTTTTGAAGTTGGTATAATATAATCTGCCTATGCTTGGTCTTAAATACTTAAATACTTTTGCAAATGAAGTTTGGCTAGCACAGTGGATAATGGGTGTTCTTTTGATGCAGCGGTTCGATGCACAGAGAGAGACGCAAGTTTTTACGTTCTGCACTCAAAGAACTAGCCACTGTCTTGTCTGATCAGCCAGGCCTCTTGGGTCCCAAGGTAATGATGGCTTTTATGGTTTGCAGTTGTGCAAAAACCAGTGTGTTTCTCAATGGTTAAATCCAATATTTATTTTCTTTGGGGGTAAAAAAAATCCTCACTTGGCTCTGAGGAAACCTACTTAGTTTTTTAAGCTCTTGGGCTTTAGAGATTAGTTGCCTCTTGAGTGCACAAACTATTCAGCTGTTGTGTGTATTTATAAGCTTGTGAACAATTTTTGTTTTTCAGGCACTTTTTGTATTTATGGCATTGTCCTTTGCTCGTGATGAAATTATTTGGCTTCTTCGTCATGCAGATAATATGCCAAAGAAGAGTGCAGATGATTTCATAGATAAGTATGTTCATTTTTAATGCAATATCTTCAATACTAGAATCTCACAGACAAAATAAATTTGAAGGCAATGGAATCTCAGAAAAGGTTGGCTATAGGGAGCAGCTGGGAATGTTCAGAAAATCTTTACTTGGGAATATTAAGTGTCCCATCAAAACAGAAAACTAGAAATACTGTCCTAGAAAATGGAGCACATCAGTGAAAATTAATTTATAAAATAGAAATATTTTATATGTTTTGTTTTTTTAACTTTGAATAGGAAAAAATACAGCTTTTTCATGTGTCTTCACTGATTTTGCTTTGATCAAATCAATGAAGGAGTCAAGAAAACTTTCAAAAAGCTTCCTTTGTTGATTTGTAGGATGTCCCTTGTAGCAAAACTGTCTTTTAAATCAGCTAAGCTTTATTTATGTAATACAGCATTAGTGTCACCATAAACAGATAGTAAAAATGAGAAATATGATTACAAGATCTTACAAGTCTGGATAGGCAGGAGACTTCTCAAGATTATTGGACACAAGGTTCAACTGAAAGACTGCAGGATTTTAAACAAGTAACAATCACAAGGCCATTTATAGAGCTGGAGTGGGAAAATCTTGGATTCTCTCCACTGGATTTAGATGCTAAGGAAAGATGGAGGTTCCAGAGCCTCTCTGAAACAACCTGTGCAAGTATTTAACCATCCTCGTGGCCTGGGAAAAAAAACAGTCAAGCAGTTATTAAACTTGTGTTTTTCAGGTTTAACTGCTTTTTGAGAAAAACATTTTTTCAAATTGAGCTGTACAGAAGGGCTTCTTATTCAGAAAAATAACTGAATAGTTTTACAAACCTTTGAGGATTACTATGGTTGTATCCAGATAACTTATGTCCTGTTGGGTGGACTTGACCTTGCAGAGAAAATTACCTATGTAAGCTCCTTTTACAACATTAACAAATGTTTTCATACAGAAATTAACTATTAATAATGGCTTTAAAAGCAAGATATAAGAGGAAATCCCCTTGAGAAGCATCCCACTGATAGCAATCTGTTGTAGTATTTTGAGTGATGTTTGTAAGCTTTTCCTTGTCTTTTTGTCTAGGCACATAGCTGAGCTAATATTCTACATGGAGGAGCTCAGGGCGCACGTGCGAAAATACGGACCCGTGATGCAGAGATACTATGTACAGTATCTCTCTGGCTTTGATGCAGTGGTCTTAAATGAGCTCGTGCAGGTATGGCAGCATCATGCTTCTGGGTTCTCAAATGTACATTTTAACAAGGGCTTTTTGTCCAAAAATGGGGTCATGAAATGCATCCCAGTTTGTGGGTTTTGATGAGCTTTTTGGAATAAAACAAATGAACTTAGCGTTTAATTCTGGGATTTAGAGTTGTACTTACGGTTTCTATATAGAATCACAGAATATCCCAAGTTGGAAGAGACCCACAAGGCTCATCAAAGTCCAGCTCCTGGCCCTGCACAGACACTCCAGCAATCCCACCCTGTGCCTGAGAGCAGTGTCCAAATGCTTCTTGAGCTCTGGCAGCCTTGGGGCTGTGACCTGAGCCCTGGAGATCCTGCTCAGTGCCCAGCCACTCTTTGAGGGAGGAACCTTTTCCTAATATCCCACCTAAAACCTCCCCTGACACAGCTTCATACCTTTATGAGTGGTATGAATTGATATACTTCAATATTCATAGATGAATATTATGAAGCACTGTTATGTTTAGAGACAGTTAAACAGGTGCTGTCACTGAAGGAGTGTAGAAGCCTTTTCTTATTTAGCCCAACCAAGAAATGATAAACTTTCTGAAGTGCTTTGGTTTTATTCCCTAGTGACCCCACTAGATGGAGCCCAAACTGAAACAAGGGGAAAAAAATGGGCTTGAATTTTAGTTGTCATTACTTCATAGTGCTCTCAAGCACTAGATTAGACAAGTGATTGAGTGGTAATTTGGATTTTTTCAGCCTTTAGTTTTCAATGGCAGTTATTGCTAGAATTATGAGAAACTTCTGCATTGCATTACGTAACAGAAGTGTGGTCCTATTAGTGGCTAAAACTAAAAAGATTTATGTTGCATTTTGTGAAATTTGAATGTTTAGTAAAATAAATTTGAATTTTAATAAAAATATTTGAGAGAGGGGTTTTTGGAGGTAGTGATGCTGACATGGGCTCCATTATATCCTGCCATAGCCAGGTTTTCTTTGTAGACAGGATAGAAAATGTAGTATAGCTACATTTACTGACAGATCTTCCCATTTTGAGCTGATATTGGTTTGGAAGCAATCTTTTCTAGGTATTGGTCATCAGCCAATGAATTAAAAGGTGAAAGCTATTAAATACCACTACTTGAAATATTCCATCGATTAAGTTACCTCTTGTAGGTTTTTGAACATTTCAGAGTATAGCTGATAAATGGGGCATGGATATTGACATTGTTCCATAAACCAAGTCGAAAATAATAATAATAATAATAGCACAACATTTATTTTAGAATCTTTCAGTGTGCCCAGAGGATGAATCAATCATCATGTCCTCTTTTGTAAACACAATGACTTCACTAAGTGTAAAACAAGGTAAGTTTAAATGATCTTGGAAAATTGGTTACAGACTGGCAGATGCTTCTGAAAGGTTTCATCACTTTTGTTTGATGTAATCAGTAGAAGGACATAAACTGCATTTGTTCCCTTGTTTCTCTTTCATTTTTTTATCTGCCTCTTGTGGTGTCTCCCTTTTCCAAAGTATGCTATTGGGTAGTAATCCAGCCTTTTAATATAGAAAATGTATTACACATATTTTCATCTAGATATTTTAATTCCTTTTACTGCAACTGTAGTGGGTCAAAGTTCTTGGGTAAAAACGTGAGGTTCATTGCCCAAATAATTCTTTACTATTTTGGGGTTTTTAGAAGGTCTGATAGAGTATATATGAATTTGCTACTGTTTTCTAAGGGTTTTCTGTTCTATATTTTTCCCTGATGCAGTTGAAGATGGAGAGGTATTTGACTTCAGGGGAATGAGATTAGATTGGTTTAGATTGCAGGTAAGAATTGGTAAATATGCATGACGTTTCACTAACTTAAAACCAAAATATTTCATAGATTACTGCTGTTCTAGATTACTCTCACACTGCAAGTGGGTGACAGGCTATCTAGAAATAACCTACTCTAAAAACCAAACAAATACTTTAACAGATAATTCACTATGTTTTGATATAACTTTATCTGCTTTGGGTGCTTTTTGCAAATCATCCCTTGGGGTGTTTATAACAGTTCAGAAATAGAATGTGTTGAGACTGAGCTGTTTGGTGGGTGTGCAGAGTGTAATCCAGAGTGCCTACACTGGTGAGGGAGAGCTTACAAATCTGCATTTTGCCAATACATTTGTTCTGCAGTTTATCTGTGAGTTAGTGCCATATTCAATGGTTGTTTAGAGACTTCACTGAAAGGCAGCTTGCTTTTTTTAAGCTCTAGTGGAAAGAGAAGAATCCCTACATGGTCTTTAAATATGCAGGTGTCCTGTGCATAGCACAAACAGTATTTAACATTGGTATTGAGCAACAGCAGTGGAATTTGCACACAAGCAGCTGCAGATATAACCTATAAATTGTATTGTCTTTGCAGGCCTACACCAGCGTTTCTAAAGCTTCGCTTGGTCTTGCGGACCATAGAGAACTAGGAAAAATGATGAACACAATCATTTTCCACACAAAAATGGTAGATTCTTTGGTGGAGATGTTGGTTGAAACCTCAGATCTTTCTATCTTTTGGTATGCCACTAACCTGACTGTACAAGTTTGTTATTATTTGTTGTTTGGTTGGTCCTTGAAAGTGTAATTTTTACATGGCACACTTTTTAGGAAGATAGGCCAGTGAAAGAATCGATTGGAATTTCTGGTTTCTAGCAGAATTGGTTTGAAGAATGTATTTATGAACATCTGTCAGACATATTTTGACAGTCATATAATTGACCAGGAGTAATTTGCAGATTTTTCCTTAATAGTTTTTGGCAGAAAGTGCAAGTTTTTACAGTCCCTATGTGGCAAATGTCAGAATCAAATTGTGATTACGATAATAATAATAATAACGTAAAATAAATGTGCAAATAAAATGCATAAGAAGTGAATGCAGAAAACAAACAAAAATGATGAAAGCATGGGGCAGTTTTTGGTATACAAAATGTGTTTATGGCCACATTTGGTTTGTGTGAAGTAAATCTTATTTGCAGCAAAAATATATATATTGCAATTAAATGTCTGATGAATAACTGATTAATTCTGTTCAGTTTTTATAGTCGTGCTTTTGAGAAGATGTTTCAGCAGTGTTTGGAGCTTCCCTCCCAGTCAAGATACTCAATTGCATTCCCACTGCTTTGTACTCACTTTATGAGCTGTACCCATGAACTATGCCCTGAAGAGGTAATTTTTAAATTTTAGTTTTTTTCATCTCTTATTCAACGTAGAGTGAACTAGAGCTGAACACTGCGAGAAGGTGTTATGGCAATTTAATATTTGAGGGAAGAGAGTGCTAAAAATGTAAAAATGGAGGTAAAACAAGTAGATTGTTACATGACTCTTTATGCATAAATCTCTAAATCCTTTTCTGAAGCGAGAAAGCATTTTGATCTTTGCTTTAAAGAGGGATTAGCTAGGGTACAAAAATTAGATAACTTTTCAGGCTTAGATGCTAATAAATCCCATATGCCTGTTAAAACTTAGAAGCAGCAGTTTTCCTGTTAAATTGTTTATAAACTCATGGTTGGGAGAAGGAAATAGGAAGTTGGGGGTTCTGTATGGCTTGTTACAGTTTTCTTCAGTAAAAAAAAAAAAGTGATATACAGTATAATGCAAGCATTTGCTTTGGTCAGAACTGGGTAATGGAAACCTTTTTGGTTAGAGTTAGAATTTAAAAAATACTGTGTTGCTTGAAGGAATGGACTCTTTGTTAAAGGAAGCAGTTTGAATCTGAGGAAATTCTTTCTATTTTTGTTTTAAGGGCATAAATCCTTTAGTACATTTCCTGGATGTTCATTGACTTTGGAATTAGTCTGGGAGTTAACTTGGCCATTTTTATGTAATGCTCATGAAAATGCTGTTTTCATTCCCAACAGTGCTCATCTGAAACAATTAGCTGAATAAGATTTATTGTAATATACACAATATGGGGTTTTCTTGTTTAAACATAAAATTATTTTCTGCTAAACTTCATTACAATATACATCTAAATAGATATTTTCCTTGTATGCTTTGCTTTAAATAGCTGCCAATGCTATTTATATTAGACAAGCATTAAAAAGTTTCCAGGAAAGCTTAACCCTTCAGGACAAGAGACATCTTTGAGAACAACTATAGTAACAGCAAGAAATCAGTAACCAAAGTCCACTGGACACCAGTTACTGTGCATTCAGCTGCAGCAAGCACATTTTGTCACAGCCAGCAGAACTTGAAATTCAATATCTGAATTGTATGCCTTGGTAACTATTATCATTTGGGAAAAATAATCTTTGCTGTGCTGTGTACAGTGTGTCATAGTGTGGCTGATAGAAAGTAAACATTAGTGGTGAAAGGAGGATTTCAGCAAGACAGAGACTGTGCTTGTGCAGATCCAATGAGAAAGGAACAGAATCCAGAAATTAATGCAGCAGGGCTTTATTATTGACTTTTTCAGTGATCTGAAGGACACTGCTTTCTCTATAGCTTGAGTTGCATGTTCTTTTCCCCCTAGACTTAGTATTGGCACATATTAATGAAGAGGATAATCACAGAGACTTTGGAATATTGGGCACATTAAAGCAGATTTGGTCCAAAATTAAATGTGAAAACCTACTTCTTCAAACATTATTTTTGCTGCTTTTTGCAAAAAACATTTTTAACGGTGACTCTGAAAATTTCATGGTTCAAATTGCTTCCAAAAAGAAAAAGCCTAGAGTCTAGATTATTGATGACTAGTTAATTTATCATTTCCCACATCCAAGTTATATTTGTGAACTGTTCTCTGCAGTACTGTAGGACTGATGGGAAGCTAAAAATCCTGCTTCCTTTTCTCCCTTTTTAACAGCGACATCATATTGGCGATCGTAGTCTTTCCTTGTGTAACATGTTCTTGGATGAAATGGCTAAGCAGGCTCGAAATCTTATCACAGACATTTGCACAGAACAATGTACACTGAGTGATCAGGTGAGTATGGTTGTGTCTATTTTAATTCTCCTGTGAGATTTTTCTCCATTCAACTTTCTGGATATTTTCTGTTCACTTTTTTCTCTTTGTTTTGGGTAAACTTTCTGCTGATAAAATTGAAGGTGATTTGAGCAAGAATTTTTAATACTAGAATTGTGTCAGAAGAAGAATGTATTACTTGTGTGATGAAGTGTGCTAAAAAATTTGGACTTTCATTTGGAGGGGCTATTTCTTTTTGTTTACTAGTTGTTGCCAAAACATTGTGCCAAAACCATCAGTCAAGCAGTGAACAAGAAGTCAAAAAAACAGACTGGAAAGAAAGGAGAACCTGAAAGGGAGAAACCAGGAGTAGAAAGCATGAGGAAAAACAGATTGGTTGTGACAAAGTAAGCTGCTTCTTCTGTTCTTTTCACCTTGAATCCCAAGTCAAAATGTGTTTTACGTTTTGAATGCTTCTTGCTTAATTTGTTTGAATAAATTTAATTTGCTGTAAGTTCGACAGCTTTGCAGTTTGTGAGCTTGTGATGCTCCTGTGGCTTGTATAGAGACTGAATCTTGTTACACAGGTGATAGGAATGTTTGTCACTTGACTTTATCCCCTTGGCTGTTCCCTTTCCTCAGCAGAAAGAATCCCTGTGCTGTAGCTAGGCTTCCTGAATAGTCATATTAGCTGTAGGCATGTGAGTCCAAGGAGTGGGTGGCATCTTGGATTCTACCTTGCTTCAGCACTCTTTAGTACAGGCTGAACGGGAAGTTCTTGCTGCTGTAAGGCTGACAGCTGACATGGGGTTGTGGGTCCAGTGCCTCAACCAAGTGGGGAAGGTTTCCTTGTTAGTGGCTGTAGAAAAATTGAGAGCAGCAGTGAATCAATAGCAAAACCAAAAAAAAACCACCTGGAATAGGTAAGACGAAAGGTTAATAAATACCGTTTGGGATGTAAGAGATGATAGGGGATGAATGGCTATAAGATAGGTGTAAGGAGAGATCAGAGATCAGGATGGTAGAGTGACAAAAAGTATGAGGAGGAAGAAAGCTAAAAAAGGGAAAACGTGTGATTGGGAGTGCCTAAATTCACACACTGCTGAAGAGGGGGGAGTGGTTTTGCGACAGTTACGACAACCAAACAGCAGAGAACTGTAAAGATTAGAGAAACTGATGGAAAAGAACTTAGTTTAAGATTTGTTCCCCCAATATTTTTAGGTTTTATTACTGCCTTGTAGAAAACATTATTTGTATTGTTTTGTTCAGTTAGGGAAAAATCACTTAAATGTCTATTCATTTCTGGGGGGTAAAAAAATGCATATATCTATACATATTAAAAATATATATCTCACATCACTGTATGCAATGCAGATCAGTATGCACTTGTAGGATGTGTCCTTGGCCAAAATACTGGATTTTAAATATGCTAGAAAAGTGTCTCAAAGCAGAACATGACAATGAAGAGTTAGAGCTGTACTTGCTTTTGAGGCGTTATCCATTCAGTATGTGACTTCCATGGTAATATACGCTTCTGTTACATTAAATATTTTTCTTAATTTCTTGTCTATTCTTAAAGCCTGGACAAACTGCATACTGCACTTTCTGAGCTCTGCTTCTCAATCAATTATGTACCAAACATGGTGGTTTGGGAGCACACGTTTACCCCAAGAGAATATTTGACATCTCACCTGGAAATCCGCTTTACCAAGTAAGAAATATTGTAGAGTTAGAAGCATTGATACACAAGATAAGCCTTTGCTAGTTTATGTTGGAAATATTGTGTACTTATTACATTAAACTAGATTTTAAAGGTGGATTGTGAAAACCGTGAGTAGAAACCCAACTAAATGATTATTAAGTTACATGTGAAGACCTATATAATAGTCAATTCCTGCTTTAAAATAAAATATGTTGAAATCCCTATAATCTATTTAACAGCCAAATCCTGCATTCCCAATCCTGTGTATTTTGTAGGAGCTGGTAATAGCTGTTTTTAGGCATGTATGAAGACATGTATTCCCACCATTCTTTTGCACAGTGCTGGAGTGTTTCTCAAGTATTTGAGTCCACTGCCTTGCTGAAAGGAAGTCTAAAAATCAGAAGTCAAGATCTCACAAAGCCAACTGAGAATATGTGCAGTTACTTTTTTTTAATCAAGTGTTGATGTTTGATATTCCTGTCTGTTCTTACCTTGATCTTCCCATAATTTTTACAGAAATAGGCAAATGGCAATTTCTGGAGAGGACTTCATATTAAACCAGCCAGCTATCCAAGGATTACTGGTTATGTATTTCAAGCAGGGCATAAGGCTTAATCAGTTTAATCATCAAGACATAATATTAGGTCACTGGAGCATTCCATCAGTAAGATAAGGTGGCATAAAAATGAAGATAACTTCATGATGTTTTAAGACATCAGGTCTTCAGGTTTATGAACTTAGACCAGTGTTGGTCACTTGTGCTTATTATTTTAATTTGGGGAAGGTTGGCTTGTGGCTAAGGGCTGAAGCAACAGGCACATTACTTTCAGAGACTGCTTCCCTTTTTTCTTGCTTCATGAAAGAAAACTTGTTAGCTGAGCAGAATAGATACTCAATTTATAATTATTTTTCAGACCTTCAAGTGGCATTTCTTTCAGTGGCTTGCAGTGTTCCTTAAAAGACAGTGTTAGTGTCTTGCTGTTAGGGTTTGTTTACTGTTTTAAGCTCCTCTCTGTCATGTGTGATTGGACTGGAGCTTATTATTATGCCACTTAATCTTGTTATTGTATCAATTTTGAATTTATTTTAAAATAAGAGACTGCCTCAGAAGAAAACTATTGAAAATACTTACATATGTCCAAGCAACAACAAAAGAATTACTTTAAATAATGTGGTGTTCTCTAGAATAACTTACCCCGTGCACCTGTGATGAAGGTCATGATCTACCAATTTCTTTTTTATTGCTGTTCTGTGTTTGAAAAGTACATATTGCTTAAAAGCTTAGCTCTTAAAGTCTGAGACCATTATAAGCTTAAAATAAACACTACAACAAGTATTTGTTTACTAAGACTTTTAAGGATCCACTGTTAAGTTTGTTTGAGGACCTGGTTCCAGTGATATACTGGGTAAAGGTCCGTGTCCATGCATGTTAAAATGGAATATACAGTCCTTCTTACAGTTCTGCTCTAGCTTGAAAGCTAGCCTATGAACATCTGTTAATAGAAGCCTGGTTTTATTTATAGTGAGAACTGGAACAAATTAAAGTATGTCCTGCAATTTCTTGGCTCCTTGATTAAAGATAGAAATCACTGTGTTAGCTAAAGGGAGATGTATTTTTCATAATAGGATTTCTGTTTATTTACTATTTACTATTTGTTTATTTATTTATTATTATTTATTTTCTGTTTATATATTGGATATATTTTTCAATTCATACTATACTATAGCTATGTGGTTTTTTAAAAGATATTTCAACAGCATATTATATAACAGCTACTTTGGCCAAATAATTTTTTGTGTTAATGTACTTTGAACACTTCAATACATGATTGCTCTTGCATTTCCCAAAAGTTCTGCATTTTAAAAGACTTCAACATTAATTTATTTGCTGGAGTAGTTGTTACATAAGCCTTGCACAGTGTGGGCTGTTCATATATATATGGGGGGAAAAAGCTTTATTTAAAAAGTGCTTGGTGAGTATTCTTAGTCTCATGAAATTTTTACTGGAACCACAGATACAGTTGTCTTTGGAATCCAAAGCAGTTTTTACAAGTGCCAGTGTAGTATGTGCATTGATCAGAGTTTTATGCTTGTGGATTTGAGAAGCATACAAGTAAAATGAATATTTTCCATGCTTGAAAGTGTTTCAAGCCAGGTTGGATGGAGCTCTTGAGCAACCTGGTCTAGTGGAAGGTGTCCCTGCCCATGGCAGGGAGGGTCGAAATAGCTGGTCTTTAAGGTCCCTTTCAACCCAGGCCATTCTATGATTCTATGAAAATCTGTGGATATAAAATCATCTTTATAGCTGCATCATTGTTGAATTTTACTAAGAAATGAGTTTGTGTCCAATCCTTTTGTTTCTAAAAGGTCAATTGTTGGAATGACTATGTATAATCAAGCAACACAAGAGATTGCAAAGCCTTCGGAGCTGTTGACCAGTGTGAGAGCCTATATGACAGTCCTCCAGTCAATAGAAAATTATGTACAGATCGACATTACACGAGTGTTTAACAATGTTCTGCTTCAGCAAACCCAGCATTTAGATAGTCATGGTGAGCCAACCATTACCAGTCTGTACACAAATTGGTAAGTATTATATGAGTGCTTGTTACAAATTTTTTAGAGATTTTTTCGTTGCTGTTGTTTAATGAAAAATCTGGAATTGGAGAAGTGAAGTTATTTTAAATTTTGTTAAGTTTCCAACATCACATGTTTAATTCTCTCTGTACCTGTTAAAAGCAGCTTGAATTTTACTCTATATCTCCTCCCTGTACTTTTTATAGGGACGAGATATAGAGTAAAATGCAGGCATCAGTTGAACTATGAAAATAAAGCTTTGGTGTATGGGATTTGCTCTCCCTTGTCACACAACTGTACTTCATCTGTATAGAGTATCCATGAACATGTGCCTTTTCATCTAAAACATTTCCCCTCTCTGATAAGGTATTTGGAAACTTTGCTACGGCAAGTCAGCAATGGTCACATAGCCTATTTCCCGGCTATGAAGGCGTTCGTGAATTTGCCTACAGAAAATGAATTGACATTTAATGCTGAGGAATACTCTGATATATCAGGTAAACTTTGATACCTCTACTCAATATTTGTGAAGGACTGTAATTGTATTGCTTGAGTAACAGCAAGTCTCAGAGCAACTGTTGCTGAAATAACAGCTGACTCTTAGAGTTAACAATTGTTAGCTTTCAGTAGTATTTTAAGTGCTTTTTATTCATGTTGTCTCTTGTCTCACTTTTCCTATTTTTGGTCAAAGTAGTGTTACATTGAAGCTAAAGAGATGGGTATATTATATGTTGGTGGCTACTGCTTCAGTTTGCTACCATACAGATTTTTGTCTTTAAAATTATACCTTGCTGTAAAATATTTTTGCACTTAAAACACCGTGCTAGATACATGATGGGCTGCAAATAAATGAAGATGGAATATTTGAAGTATAATAGTTTCTTTTATTTCTCAGAAATGAGAGCCCTTTCTGAACTTCTGGGACCATATGGCATGAAGTTCTTAAGTGAAAGTCTGATGTGGCACATCTCTTCACAGGTTGCTGAGCTTAAGGTAACCTTGGAACTGGTGGGTGGGAAGGCAGTAGTTTTCTGGTTAAGCTTCCTTTAGGATATTTAATACCTATGTTTCTCCATGCCATCTTTTTAAAATGACTGCATCAAACAAACCGTTAAAACTGAATTTTGCCCTTCTTTTGTAGTAAGTTTGCGCAGGTAGTATGTGTGTACCCCACATTCTTCAACAGCTGAATGTGCAGGACTTCATGCAGACTGTTCATTTCTGTGTTAGATACCCTAAGTTAGAAGTCAACTCTCTTTTATCGTCAGTGGGAAGAGAAATATTTTTGAAGATCTTCAGGTGTTCGTGAAGCCCTTACCCAAGACTGTTGACTCTCCAAATGTTGCAGGAAAATCTCAAATCTGTTTTAGTAATCTATAAGGACTTATTTCTTAACAATGTATGTGTCTATTATTTAGCTTACATGGATGAAAGACTTCAGGTCCTTTTTTCTTTGTTAATTTTCCTTATTTTTACATATGTCTTTCCCTCTGGCTCAACAGTAACCATTTATTATAAATGTCTGTATTCTGATAAGTAAACCTCATATCTACTGCACTACAAACAAATAATAAAGTTGATGCAGTGAAAAAAATTGGAAATGGGGGCATGTCAAGGAAGTTAGTTTCATGTATATTCAAAACAGCAAACAATGACAGGGGAACCACTTGGTACCTGTGTAACTCCTTCTGGAAAGGAGTTTTAATAAATGGAATAATATATACTTCTTTCTCTGGATAGTCATACTATTAAAATGTCACTAATTGGCCTAGGTTTTTTTTTATATGACTTGTTCTTTTAGTGTCATTTCCAAATTTAATTTCAAGTTGTTATTACATCTCATAATTTTCAGTTTATTTAACCACTGATTAAACTAAGGAATTTTTTGTAACTATTCATGCATGCTGTATTTATGAAAAAGTACATGAATACCTAAGAGATCTAAGGAACTTCCTTTCTTTCTTCAATAACGATTTATTATTAGCATACCAGACCTTTAGAAGTGTGTTGTTTTAATATATACTGTATTACACTTTCAAGGATCTTGTTTTCTTTGTAAACACCTTAATTGCAGTGCTGCTGAAAGGCTGAGATGTGTGATAAAAAGGTTTGAAGCCTTTTGTTCACTGTCACAGCTTAAGAAGAGGGGCTGCTTATGCTCTCCAAGCTGGCCTAAGAGCATGCAGCAACTCTGACCTGAGTGCCCAGCCTGCCAGGGTAATTGATTCCTTATGCCCATTCTTTATTCCAATCTTTGAGTTTAGAGCAGGAGGCTTTCCAGGTGAGAATGGTGTGGTTTAACTGCTCACCATGCACAGTGTGACATCTGTCACGATTCAAGTGAAGCACAAAGGCCTTTGGCAAGTGTTTGTTGCTGTACTATTTGTTCACTTACTGAGGAGTCATCATATTTCCTCAAAATTGCACAATTTATGTTGTAGGTGTGTGTATTTTTTAAAAAGCAACATTAAATTGTGTCTGAAATTTGTTGTTTTCTGATACTGCTGAGGGTAAGGAGAGCATGATGTAGATCCATATGTGCATGACCACATTTTTGGAGGAAAAAACAAAGTAATAAAATGTTCATCTCTTTGGCTGAGATAGTTGGCTTAGCAAGAGAGCCCTGAGAAGCATCTGTGTTGGGGGGAGGAAAGCAAGAAGAGGAGAGAATGGGAATTTATTACAAGTAGGGTTCAACATGCTTGCTTTGCTTCCTGCAAAGTGGGACCAGGTGTCAGTTTTATATCTCAAGTTTAAGACTGGGGCAAGAAGGGAAAGATTGCCTCATTTAAGCCACTATTTGAACTGTATTCCAGCCAACTCCTTTTAAATCTTAAATTAATATGCTGGTTATTCTTTGTGAAGCTGAAAACTTGACTGAGTAACATGGCATGGGCTATTGCCTTTAATCTTGCATTCTGGAGAGCTTTGAGGGATTTAAAGTAAAATGCCAAGTTCTGATACATCGGATGGTTTAAAATTGCCCATCTTGATTTCAGTGCAAACCAGTCTTGCTTTGGCTTTCACCACAGAAGTGTGTCATGTCCATGCTCATGTGCACTCTATTCATAGTGATTGAATGCTTTGGGTTGGAAGTGTTGCCTGTAATCAAAAGAGAAAAAACCCTTCAATAGTGTTAAAATAGTAAAGTAAAAAGCAGACCTTTATTGGAAGCATCCTGGTGTCCCAGTGGTGATCCCATAAATTTCTGCAATTTTATAAGGTTAATTAATTAGGGTATCTAACAGGTATATCCAGTAGGAGTTGCCTCAGTAACCCACCTCTGGGTCAGCCCCTTGGAGTTGGTCCAAGGGCTTCTTTGCCCCACTTCTTGTTATGACTGCTCAGATTCTGGTTGGAAAACCAAAAATGTTGTTCTTGTTGTTCTGATGATAAGACTAAACAGTATTTTCAGGAATGTATTACATGGTTAGCTTACTGTTCTAAAATCTAGGGGAAAAGGGTAGGAAAAGTACTGCATGTACAACCATGCATTAGCAATCTCCAAAGCTACAAATATATGAAAAATATATAAAAAGCTTAGGCATCAGAAGGGAAGGCACCTTCAAGATTCTTGGTTAGTTTGCTGCGTTTTGTATAGCTTATTTCTTTCCTTGCTTTTCAGTGAAAATAAGAAAGCAGGGAGAGTGGGTGAATTATGGATAGACTTGAGCTTGTGGGAGTAGCATGATCATGATACAGTGCAGTTGTTGGACAGATCTGCTTTGCACAGGCTACTTACTACAAAGTGAGAGTGAGCACAGACCACCATTTATTTCATAGCATTATTATAGATTGTGGTTTTTCTCCTCCTGTGGTCACAGGAATATTTACTCTAAAATTTCATCTGCCTGCTTGCCAGGTGCTATGTTTTGCCCTGTTATCAGTGTGGGTTGAAGTGAAGTAAAATAAAACTATTAAAGCAGCTAGCAAAACTATCAAAGGTTAGATCTTTATGGATCTTTAACAGTTGGTTCCTGCAGGTGTGCCTCTTAGGTTTTATGAAATATTTAATTGTGTTCCAAACTTACAGTGGCCTACATGTTTGAATACTAATTTTTCCTGCTGCCTTTTCTGGAAATTAGGATGGATTGGAATGCACCTACTTGAAAAATAAAACTATTAATAATCACTTTAGAAGACCACCCCCAATTCAGAATATCTTTGTTTCTCCCTCTATCCTTCAGTTCTTTTTTACGTTGATTTCATTTAGTATACAAAACATTAATTGAAGTCTTCTTTAAACAGAAGGACGAACACTTCAATGTTCAGAAGAACACAAGAGAGCTACATTTTCTTAGTTGATTGTCCTCTACATACAGAGAATCACTTTTCCCTTTCTGAAATAGGGTACTTAGCATTGAGACTGCAAAAATATTTTTGTAAGAATAAACTACCTATTTTTTGCTTGAAGAGAGTTTAAAAATACAGCTTGGCACAGCCGAAGCTCCTCAGCTAGCAGGAAATTTGGATCTGACATTTTAGAGATGTGATTATGCAATCTCTACAATTTAAATTTTTAATCTGATAAATATTTGGAGAATGGTTTCAGGGAAGTTATTACATGTACTCTAATCTTACAAGTTGCATATATGAGAGCTGTTAAATATTAGAAACAGACACATTTTCTTTTCTTTTGGCCAAACTGAAATGAAAACTACTGCACTTGAGTTTAACTGTTTCAGGCTAAGGTGTTGAGACTTGGAGGTATGTCTTTGCTTTTTCATATTATAGTGGAAGAAAATTTCAAGTAAACGGCACCAAGGTTTAACAGTCTGACTTCCACTTTTGATTCCTTTTCCCAATTTTACAAACATTAAATTTCAGCATAATTAATGAAAGCGGCAATCCAAAAGAATTGATTGCTTTGTGAATTTATATTTTTATTGTAATATGTATACTTTTCTTCTAAAAAGCTGAGTGGCATAAGAACCTATTGTCTGATTTTATGGAGTTAAATTCCTTTGCTTTAAGATGTGGTACACATTGCTCAATACAAAAATCATGTTCTAAGGGGTATCTGATCCTCTGCTTTTTGATTCAGGGCTTGCTTTTGTGTATGGTAGTGACTGATGATAATATTGATAATGTAGTCTCATTAAGAACACAGTGGATACATCTGTATTCCGTGGGGTTAGTTGCTTTTCTGCCAAGCTGAAATGTCTTAAATCAAGCATTTATCCAGTTAACATGCTGAAATGTCTATAGCTGACATTAATCCTTGCTTCTTTATAGAAACTTGTGGTGGAGAATGTTGAAGTTCTAACACAAATGAGGACCAGCTTTGACAAGCCAGACCAGATGGCAGCACTCTTTAAAAGATTATCATGTGGGTATCTAAGAAGATCCTACTAAAGATAGAGTTATTTTTTATATTTGTCTTTGTAAATAAAATGGGAAAAATTAATTTCTCTGTATTGAATATCCATAAGCAGCAAAATGTACGTGAGCTCATATAAACTGATGGATCATTTCAAACATTTCCAGTCTTCTCATGTACCAAGTGAGATTTCAGTGTGTGTTAGTGCACAGGCACTATATTAGTGATGAGTTTTGAGCATCATTTCAGGGATGATAATACGTCGCTGTAGCAGTAGTAATATGGGAGCCTGGTACATGGCTTTAGAATGTGAAATAAAAAATAATTACAATGAAGAGACATTTTTGTCCTCAAGAAAGCACAGAACCAGTGCTAGCATCCATTACTGTCAGCTGTGTATACTAGGTTTCATTCCAGGAAGTGGTAAATGTGATAGTCTTCTACTGAAAATCCCATTGTGGATTCAGCTATAAAAACCTTCTTTAGCACTGGTTATTTTGCCTCTTTCAAGGAATGGCTTTGTTTCAGTACCTTGCTTTCAATATTTTGTTAAATATTTTGTTTCTCTTATTTGAAGAATTGAGCTTATAAACATCAACACCTTGTTCATTTTTCTCTTTTCAGCTGTTGACAGTGTTTTGAAGAGAATGACAATTATTGGTGTTATCTTGTCTTTTCGGTCATTGGCACAGGAAGCACTTAGAGATGTAAGAAAGAACTGAATATGTTCTGAATAATTTTCATTGTATTTAACTTAATGGAATGATAGGATATTTGAAGCTTAACTGTTCAGGAATGCTACCTCTTAAAAGGTTGATGACATGTGGGTAAAATGGCAATACTCAGTTGTAACTGAACTTTGAATTGCAACTTGGGGTGAGGGAATCTATTTTTTGAGTACTGTTCAGAGAACTGTTACACTAAAACATCAAATTTAGTTTAGATCATGTTTTCTGTGTTTACTCATTTTAAAGGCTTTTATTTCTCTTCTTTATTGCAAGCATTTATTAGGCTTTAATGTCTTAAATCTACAAACAAATACAAATGCATGAAATAAAAACCCATTAAAAAAGAAAATAAGCCCAGTAAAATAATGGTAGTGTCTAACTGATAATTAACATGGGAAGTAATTTTTCTCATTCTGTATGTATTTTTGTCTCTTAGGTCTTATCCTACCACATTCCTTTCCTTGTAAGTTCCATTGAGGACTTCAAAGATCACATTCCAAGAGAGACTGACATGAAGGTAATGTTTGGCTGAAAGGGTGATAGAGTCCTTTTGGAGTTTACTGAAAATACGTAAGCGACAGGACTTTCATATTTAGTGTTGAACATCCAGACACAAAGAACACCCTTTTCCTTTCTTTTTTTCTTTTTTTTTTTCCCTAAGAGCTTAGTTATTGTGGATCTGCAGCCTCCTAATGTTCTGGGGGAAAAAATCACAACCAACTGATAGAATAAGCACAAGTCTCTATCTGCCTGTGATCACATTTGAGAACTTTCATAGACTTAAGAACAAGATTTATCAAGTGTTAAAACATGACAAGGGGAAAAATGCTGAGCTGCTTCACACTGTGAGCAGTACAACTGGAAAAAGAAATATTTCAAGGACTCTGTGTATGTGGTTGGAGCTCTGTGCATGTAATAGCAACAAGTCTGATTTTTACCTTAAATTGAAATTTTTTGTGAACCCACTGAATGAAATGCCTGAGGAAAAAAAAAAAGTTAGCAGCTTAAATTAGGTACCTTTCTTCTGAATGAGAGTATGTTTCTATCCAAAAACCCTTACTGGCACATCACATGGCTTCTGGACATGTATGCACAGTAGCTGAAGTCTAGCAGGGTTTTTAATTTCTTATTGCAGCTTGGGGTCTGAAGGATTTCAGCAGCTTAATGGTATTGCAGCAGTTTGATTTGCAGAGAATGTGCACTGGGATATACAATGTACATCTCTAACTTTTTCAGAAACAACTTCTAGAAATCTGCTCTTGAGCAAAGTGTGGTTTTTAAGGGCCAGAATATGTTATTATTCCTGAACTTGAAGCAAATTTTGCTGTTCACTCTTGAGGAAAGTAACTAAGTTCTTTGTGTATGAAAATTCATTAAATAACATGAACATCCTCCACCTTTTAAAAAAGTTCAACATCCATCATTGTGAGCTTCATGATTTCAGAAGACACAGTTCAGCAGTTATATTCTGGGTCATTTTCAGTTAAAATTACTGAAATTTTACATGTATGCTATTTCATTCCAAAATACAATCACGTGCTCTTTGAAACTTGCAATGCTGATAAACCATGAATGTCTGATGTCCCAGAAAACATTGAAATTCCTACCACAGCAGAGGAATTCTGTGGGAATGCTAGGGAAAATTAACTTCAAATGTACAAGCTCATGACAAAAATGGAATCAAAATGATGCAAGTTGCCTTTGCACTTCTCAAGAAAAGCCTTTCTGAAATTCCCACCCATAGCTGGGGAGAAGATCATTGATCACCAGAGCATCATGTTCAATACATTATTGAACATGAGGAATCAGCATCCAGAAGAGATGAGATGGGAAGTTCACTGCTTACTTTGCTTGATCTTCTCAGAAAGTATCTTATACCCTCTGGTATCAAAGAAGTGCTAAAAAATAAGGTGGGATAAAGCCTGCAACAGTCGTCATTGAAGAGTATTTTACCATTAATGTTTAAGTTGATGATAACAGATCCTTTGAAACAGTTTAGTGGATCTCCCAAGACATCCCTGAATTCATTAGTATCAGCAGATACAAGAAAGTGTAGTAATTGCTGCTTCTGTTCTGGAAGTCACCAGAGTAATTTACAGTCACTGGAATAATTATATGGAATTTCTGCTGCAAAATAAAACCCTGCTGAGGGCTGCTCTCTGGCTCTTGCCACATAGCACTACCTAGTTGCCTTCTACTTCTATTGAATTACAATAAGGCAAACTTTTTTTCTGAAAGGCATATTAAGAGACAGATCTTTTCAAGCTTTTGTACAATGGATTGGAACAGTTGCCCTATTGGGCATATTTTAGGACATAAAAACATGGTAATTTCCTATGTACTGAATTTACCAAGCAAAGTATAAATAGTTTTAAAGCTGTTGATGAAATTGATACTTGTTATGAAATGTTATTTTTATTTTGCTATTCCGAAAACTTATGATTTGGGGTGACTGTCAAAATGGGGATCTCTTCCATTTGATTTGGATATTTTTAATATTAAATTCTTGAGCTGTCTGTACAGGCTTTTAGAAACAGGCTTACATTTGTTCCACTGTGCGTGTAGTGACAGGACAAGGGGAATGGCTTTAAGGTGACAGAGACTGGGTTAAGATTAGATATTAGAAAAAAAATTCTTGACTGAGAGGGTGAGGAGGCCCTGGCACAGGTTGTCCAGAGAAGCTGTGGCTGACCCATCCCTGAAGTGTTCAAGGCCAGGTTGGACAGGGCTTGGAGCAGCCTGGGCTAGTGGAAGGTGTCCCTGCCCATGCAGAGGGTGGAACAGGCATGGGCTTGAAGGTCCCACCTAATGCTAACCATTCTGGGATTCTGGGATTCTTTTGAGCCTGATGGCTGTGAACCACACCCTGTCCATATGCTCTGTAATTCTTTTCATGCAGGACTGTGCAAACAGCATTGTATGCTTTTCATACCAAAGCTTGCCCTCCTCAGGTAGCCAGGCTGGAACACACAAGGAGAGTCTGTACAATATTCACTGCATGGAGCTCTCAACTCTTCATGAGAATTTATGGGAAAAGTGTAAAACTTCCCAAATACCAATGGCAGTAAGACATTGCTAGTGTTTCCTGTATTCATTTGTATTTGGTGTAGACCTGCTTTTGCAGAGAGACATCTGAACTATTGTTTCAGAAACTTAGTGGAAATAATAAACGGAAAGAGAAAATAAGTGTTGAATACTTGTTAATGGTAACAAAAGAGACATCCTGGGATGGGCTGGGAAATGGAATACATTTCAAAATGTTCTTAGTTCCTCCAAGTGCTGTGGCCACTTAGACTCTAATTTTTGGTGCCTCAAGTCAATGAACACTGAATCTGTATAACATTTGCATCTTGTAAGATTTCTCCATTACTCTGTTTCACCAGATTGTGACTTTTGGCTTTTGTTTAAAAATGCTGTATTTGTAGATGTTAACTGATCCTTTAGATCTGGTAGAGAAAATACATCAGTTTCTTTTGAACATTAAAGGAAGATGTAGAAACAGCTAATTGAAGTCAGGGTGTTGCTTTGGAGAGAATGTGGGAAAGTCTATGAGTTGTGTTCGGCTTGACACAACAAAATTACCATCTGGTGCACAAAGTACAGACACAGCTGCTCAGTGGAGGTTAGAAACAAACAAAATCTACAGTCTCTAATATTTTCCAAATCTCTGAAATTCCTTAGTGCCTCAAATTCATTTTAAGCATGACAGCAAAAACTGTGCTTCATTGTCTTTACATGAAAGCATTCAGTGTTGTCTTTCTTCTGGTCCTCAGGTGGCAATGAATGTATATGAACTGTCATCAGCTGCTGGATTGCCTTGTGAGATTGATCCTGCCTTGGTTGTAGCACTGTCTTCCCAAAAATCAGGTAAGAAGTTCCGACTTCAAAAATACAAATGTTAAAAGGAGAAGTGTTTAAAGTGCTAGGAGGAAACCTATATATCTCGACTCCTTTATACTCCTTCAATAAACTTCATAAATGGCATAAGAGGATGAATTACATGTGCCTGCTGTTTATTGGTATTAGCTTAAGAATCTTTTCAAATATGCATGAATGGATGTGCTGACCTAGGTAAGGATAACAGGTAGATGTAGAAGGAATTTAATGGTCAACACTGCTGTGATTTAAGAACAATGACAATAAGAGCGTCTTGTGAACAACTTGATCAGTTCTGTTGCACAGATGTGTAACAAATCTGTCACCTCAGTAAGCATTAGGAGCTGAATGCAGCTCATGAGTTTTGCAATATTTTGTTGCCAGTGTGTCCAGCAAGTGTTAACATGAAGTTTACAAGGGAAAACAGTAAAATAAACATGTTAGTGAATTAACATGTATCATGCTTCCTCTTTGTTGCTTTAAGGCACTGCTGTCTAAGCTTTTCAGTTTTGTTTACTCTGTCATGTTCAAAGACATGAATTAAGACTCCTATTTGTTTTTTAGTGGTCTTCAGCTTTTTTTTCTATCTTCCTTACTGAGCATTTCATTACCTTTTTCCCCCCTGTATGTTGTGGATAGTTAATGATAGAATGAGACAATGAATATTTTAAATGCTACCTATGTTGTTTTTTCTTACTTCAATAGTAGTTATTTTGAGAGGGGAAAATACAGAGGGGCATTTCAATATTTGAATTTAAGTCCCAAGCACAATTTCTTTGTGCCCTTAGAGAAAAAAAAAGCAACCCCAATGTATTTGTTCTGTCTACATTATAAGTGTAATGTACAGAAGTATATTTTTGTTAGGTATCTGGTATCTAAAATGCCATTTTAAATAGATTATTTTCATTGTGGTAAAGCTATGAAATGTTTAAGCTAGGTCAACAAAGAGAATTTCTGTATATTCTCATAATGGTTTATGATCTTGTATTTTGATTCTTCCCTTTGGAGTTTGAAATATTTTGCTTTTATTCAGTTTTCATAGAGGTAAATTCTCTATGAAAATTAGTGATACATATCACTAATTGTTGACTGTTTTTTAAACTAATCTTAGGCTAATGTGTGATGCTGCTGCTATTTTTCTAAGCACAAGGTTTTAGTGTGAATTGTCATGAGTGCACCAACCCCTTCTGGTCATTTGCCAAAGGGAGAGTGCAAGAGAAACTCTTCTTACCTTAGAGCAATATCTGGATTTATACCAGCATGAAAAGATTACCGTTCTGCTCGTCATGTTAAAGACTTAGTAACTAAATTGTTAGAAGTAATAGCATGGCAGTGGCTTCTTCTTGTTCTCCTGGGTAACAGACTGGACATTTTGCAGTTCTACTGTTTCTTTTGGCAAAACTGACATTAATATTCCTCTTTTCACAATAGAAGCATTGAGTTTGTTGATTTTCCTTTAAATTTCAATTTGGTCAAACATTTTGCGTTCTAATCTACCTGCAACTGAAAGGAATTATTTCAAGATTACTTCTTTCATTAAAGAACTTTATTATTTTTGTTTTTAGAAAACATTAGTCCAGAAGAAGAATATAAAATTGCTTGCCTTCTAATGGTCTTCGTGGCTGTCTCCTTGCCCACTTTGGCTAGTAATGTGATGTCTCAGTATAGCCCTGCGATCGAAGGTAATGTAGGGTCAGCTCAATATTTGCTGGGAATGCTTTTTCACAATAATCCTGTTAGTGTCTTGAATTCATTCACCTTTAATTTTTAGTTGTATTTTATAGTGAAGAAATTTAAAAATCCATCAGCCTTAATTCAGGCAAGTTCTTCTGAAAGTACTTTAAAAAGCATTTACTTAACTCTTGTCTGAGATAACTTCCTATGAAAAATTAGTTTGGTACTTGAAATTTTCAGAACAGTTCAGACACTGCAGGGGGCAATCTTGTCCTAATGTGGAATCGTTCAAGCACACATTCTGCATTAATTAGTGTGACACTTCCTGTCTAATATAATATATTCTAGTAAGTATTAATGTTTTAGTAACCTTTATATTGGCCTTGGGCCAGTCATACAAGGTGTCCTTTCTATATTTAATATGCTGTTCATATTGTCAAGCATAAAGTTTTGAAAACAGAATCTGGAAGGTGTAAGTGATGAACAGAATTATTTCCTACACAACAGTTCAACTTTCTTATTTAAAAAAATAATCTTTGCCTCAACAAAATTCTTTGCATGTAGTCCACAGTTTTCTTTCTCTTTTTAAGTTGAAAAAAGACAGTACTGTTCAAACACATACAGAAGTCACCTTTCAGCTGTTCAATATATTTCCTTTGTAATGTGTAACATGACTCACTTAAAAGACCATGCTTCTTGTGCTGCTTCCATTCACTGGGATGCATGTTTTCTCTAATTAGTTTTTAAACTTGCATTCTTTTTAATTTGCTCAAAATTGTAACTCACGAAGTAAGTGTAAACTGGCTTCTGAATATTTAAAGTACCAGGAAAATACCAAAAATTTTGAAAGCTTTCTGTATTGCTTAATGTAGTATGCAAATCACCCTTTTAGAGACCCAGGATTGTTGTTTTACATGGGATGAATCAGCCTTTTCTTCAGTTTTGAATTATTAGCGATCTGTTGACTCTAGTTTCATTTTAAAACAGATAGCATAGACTTCTCCAGTTGTGAAAAATGTTAGATAAATCTGATGTATGAGTAGAACTTGAATACTGATTTGAAAATGAAAGAATTTTCAAGTTCAAAGCGTCTTCTGATAAATGGGGAGAACAATCTGTAACCTGCAGAGTTGTTTCCTGTTATTTGTGCTCTTGTAGTATTTCTATTGCTCTTTGCAAGCTTTTTCCAAGTCATGGTACTTGAATAAAAACCTTGGAATATAGGTGAGAGCAGGGAATATCTAATGTGATTGGTGAGGTACACGGGTAGAAACTTCCTTGTTTGAACACAGTCAGGTTGACTGTCTTTACTCAGTCCAAAAGAACTTGTTTATGTGTATGTAAGATGACATCTCTTAAAAATTACCTAGTTACAGTTTTGTAAAAGAAATCCTCTGGAAGCACTTCCTGGTACCAGTTTCTCCTTCAAAGGATCTTACCAACTCTAGTCTCAAAACCTGTATGGCTTGCCAGGGTGGCAGTAGTAAAAGTTTTACTGGTGATTATCTCTGCAAATTAATTGCTGAGAATATGTCAGGCTACCTAGAGGTTCTCCAGCAGGTGAAAGCTCAGGCAGGTTTGCCTTCCTCAAACTTCCTCTCTTCCCCAGACCCTCTTAGTCATCATGTTTTTAGCAGGCTGAAACAACAGATAATTCTTCTGTTGAAGATAAGCAGATAATCTTCTACCTGTTTTATATCATGTAGCTTAAATATTCCAGTTTATGTGGTTTCATTTACATTAAATAACTCTTAAGATGAAGTCAGGCCAAGCCTCATTTCAAAGTGAGCTCTTAAAGTACAGTTAATAGATGACATGAAACTGACTGGAGAGAAGTTACATTTTGCACTTAAATAAACCCTTATTAGGAGTTGCTACTGGTTCTGTGAGACGTGGCCTGTGTATTACATAATTTTTTACTGAGTGGGCTCTTTTATTGAGAGGAAAATCTAGCAAAAGCCATACATAAAATATGTTGGCTCTACAAAAATAACTGAACAAACAGAATAGACTTTGTCATTCCTGCCTTCCTTGCATAATATTACTTTTTCTTGTGTTCTACCCTTATCGTAGAACATCTGGCTGGAAACACTTAATATAAATGGTATTTCCAGAATGTGAACTTAATAAATTCTGCTTTATGAAGTAAATTCCCTGGACAAATCCTGAATTAATCCATCAACGAGTCACAGATTTGAAGGAGTTTCAGCTTTCTAATCTGGCAAGACATATCTCCCAAATACAGACAGTACTTGGACAGCTGTAGCAATGTCTGTCTTCCCTCTGTCTGCTTCAAGATCAAGTCTGTTTCTTCTCCTAGTTCCAGATAAAGGCTCAAAGTCTAACAGACCTTTACTTTTGTTTCCAGTACAGAATCTGAAGTGCTAGTCAAAAACCAGGCTAGAGGTCTAATTTGTCAGCTAGAGGGTAGAGTAGAATGCTAGTCTGCAAGAGCCCTAGTTCTTTTCTAAACACTTGAAGCCAGTTGTGAGTTGGAAGACAACAGTTCTTTTGCTGAATTCCCTTGTTGATGCTTTTTCTACAGCCTGAGACATAAAAATGAAGTCTGAATAAAACGAGCCTCTTCAAAGACAAGTACATATTTGAATCAGAATTAAGCAGAACAGATTTTCTTGACTGATGTTCACGTAAAAATAGGAGACAAAGTTGGAGTATCAAATCTGGGGGCCCTGCTGAAGGAGATCCACAGGGATCTTCACTGGGACCTACTAGTCAGCATATTCACAGACCACCTGGATGGGGGGGCTGAAGAGTGAGGTGAGAAAATTTGTATCCTGTGAAGTTGTTGAGGGTATTAGAGAAGTGAAGAGCTGCAGAGAGGTATGGTACTGAGTAAACTGGGCAATAAAATGACAGCTAAAAGTAATTTTCAGTAACCATAGTGATATGCATGGAGAAGAAATAGATTTTTCTCATGTCGGGTCATGGGGTCCAGCTGACCTCACTATTCAAGCATGAACTTGGAGTTATGGCGAATGACTGAATGAAAAGATGAGCTCATTGCTCAACAATGGTCAAAAAATAAGTTAAGAATCAGCATGCTTGAGTACTTGTTAACTCCTTCAAAGACCACCTCCTTTTCATATGGTCACACTTGCCTGAGATACTTGCCCAAGTGTATATGAATTTTGTTGTAAAGTGATATATTTGACTTAATTTGCCTGGAAGAATATCAGGTTTACTGAGGGGCAGTTCTTCTGCTCTCTGCGAAAACTGGTGTCATTTAACCACCTTCCAAGGCTCTGAAGCCTGGGTGAATTTTAGGCAAGAGGTTACATATGAAAATCAGCAATGGAACACCTTGTTCTTGAGTACCTGTAGATCTCTTTGAGGAATACTGTCTGGGCATGAGATGTTCATTTACACAGAGGGGGAAAGAAATGGTCAATTAGCTTGTGAAAATCCTTTTTGGCCTAGTCGAGTGTTAACACACTTAAGTTTTGTAGAAACCAAATAAACTTTCAATATATCCCTTATTTCTAAAAGCCCCAGGTTGTTTCTCAGGTTGTTGTGACCATTAGGAATTGCAAGGGAGAGCTGTACTTCTGATGACTTTCCTGATAGCAAATTCAGTGTGGAAGCGTTCCTTGCTCCCATTGTGTAAGATGCTAAAAGTTCTTCTTTTATTGTCACAAGTCTCTTTAGTCTTTGGTGATATTTTCCAAAGAATATTGTCTTTTCCAACATGGTGCTGAGGTGATTTGAGTATGTTTTTGTTTTAGGGCACTGCAACAACATTCACTGCTTGGCAAAAGCTATTAATCAGATTGCTGCAGCTTTATTCACCATCCACAAGGGAAGCATTGAAGATCGTCTTAAAGAATTTTTGGCTGTATGTATAACTTTATATCTTCTTGTTAAAATGTACTGTTGATTTGGGACTCAATGCAATTGATTTCATTGAAATCTGCTTTTGATGCACAAGAGAGAAGAATATTTTCTATATGTTTCTATATACAAGTCTATACATAGATTAAATTTTGCAGTAGCTCTTTATAAACACTTGTGTGTGATGTTAGAAAGTTAGAGGAGCAAATCAGTGCAAGTGTCATAATCTTTTTCAGTACAATCTTTAGTATTTTAGCACATAGCATTTCTCACATTGTGTGGCCCATGACTGGGAAAAAAGATGTGCAGTACATATACAGTCAAAATTCTGTCTAGCTGACTTTTTCCTATGATGTGGTGGATACTTTAGTTAGTTACCTTCTTTGAAAAAGTAAGATAAGCTTCAGAGTGACTTTTGTATTGTACCTTTTGACATGCCTGCCCTTCTTAAACGTGAACAGCCAGGTAGCAGCGTGGTACAGGCATAGTTGGGAAGAGGAAATTTTTTATGCCTCAAAGTAGATTGGAGATGAAACCTACTGAAATCTTTAGTGATGCTTAGGAAAAAAAAAAAGAAGTTTTTAGGTCATGGTGACGTGTTTTAAATACAATTTGGTGTGCTGCTTGAGTAGAAATAAAAATTTTTAAATGGCTCTTAATTAGCCAGTACTTGAAGGAAACTAAAGGCTAAAACAGCAGCATCACTTCAATTTTTAAAAATTACTATTGATTTTGAGTGGCTTTTGATTTTTCTGTTTGGCATTAAAATGTGTGGAGAAAAAGCCCCTCCCTCTTTTATTTTAGGTAACTTTCTGTAACTAGAAGTTCACAGCAACAATTTTTCTTTTTTTTTTTTTTTTCCTTAAAAGAATCTTTCACTTGTGGAAATCCATTGCATTTTGTAAAACAGAAAAAACCCCTATGGCCATTGACCTTGTCTAATGCAACTGCTGGATGTAAAACATGAAAGAGAAATGGTTGTATCAAGTTGCATACATCTGACAAGTGAAGAAAACCAGTATAGTTTCATGTGATAAAAACGCTTTTGGTATGAGGTTTGCATTCTTTCAGTGTTTATGGACCACTTTCAGACCACTGCTTTTACTGCACAGACTATGACTTGATGGTTCAGATTTTTTGTTAATCTTTCTTTTTTAACACTTACTGTTAGTCTGAAAGAAAAACATTTCTCTTGAGAAGAAAATTACTGCTGAAGATGATCTGCTTTCCTGTCCAAGTTAATTAAGTATGAAAAAAAACTTAGGAGGTTCTTTAATGCTGATGAGTATGTACTATGTACCTTTTGAAGTATACATATTGACTTCATATTAAAAATTGATTCATGACAGCTTTTTCAAGAAGAATGTTGAGTTAGATTTTTAAAGTTAGTATTTTAATTGAAAATCCTTTTCTGGTAAACATGAGGTTTAGGCATTGCTTGGTGTGAGTGCTGAAATGATGACTGTACATCTGAAAGTTGGAAGGTTTTTTTTTTTCAAATTTCTGTAAGGCATGAAAACATGGTGTATCAAGGCATGTACAAATTAGGTATTTAATTATATTCTGTGATCCTGAGCTTGTAAATACCTAAGTACATGTTAGAAGTTTCTAGGATATCTTCTAAAACTAGGATAATAGGGGGGGCTTATGGCGATGCCTTTTTCAACCTAGAAATGAAACAACACACTCAAGATAATACTGGTATGGCAAGTAATATAAAAGTGGATCTTTCTTGGAGCTCCAGGGGCAGTTATGGAAGAATGTCCACAAAAACCTACCCACACGGGGTGAATACAGTTTTTATAAGTTTAGCAAATTAATGTAATTGTCAAAAAGCATCAATTAGGAGGACAAGTGGTGATGCAATTCCCTCCCCAGGTCAAGCCCCTTCTCTGGAGCCCTCCCCTTGGTACTGGCTGTGCTTTGTTTATGAAAATGTATCTCAAAGAGTTGTTCTCAACCTTTGTAGCCAGGAAGAACCAGGATAGCATAGAAGCCTTGTGCCCACTGGGGCTTGGAGCTCTGGAATATGTTTTGTCTCTCTGCCTGGGGAAATGGCATGGAAAAGTACTGGGAAAACTAGTTAGAATACATTAAGAACTACAGAGCTCCAAATATATGTGTAAAGAATACAGGGAACACATAAAAGAAAGAGACAAAATCAATAGGCATCATTTCCCCCCTTTTTAGAGACTAACAAGACTCTACCTTGTCTAGTCTCTACTCCATTTTTAATCATTCCACTGGTTTACACAACCAGCTATCTCACCAGCTAAGATACAGATGCTAACTATAACTACAGCTATTATGAATATTTTTTATCCAGGCCCAGTTTGGTAACAATGAAGTGAATGTATACTGAAGGTATATTGATAAAATATTATTCATTGACTGTTAAGATGATATTTCTTCAAAACTTCTTCAGCTGCAAAATGGGTAAAATTTCAAACAATAAAAATTTTAATCACTTTAAACCTTACAAAAATGCAGTAAGTTGAAATATATATTGGGAAGGACAGAAGTGAGATCTTGATCCCCTGGGAGTTCTGTCATTGATTTCAGGAGACTTCATAATTGTCAACCAATGATTACCAAAGAAAGGACTCTGCAATAAAATAATTCACTTTTTGTATTAAAATAGCACTTTTCATTTATTAAACACTACTAGGAATAAGCCAATATGGCACATCACTAAAGCCCAGTGATGGTTCATGTGCTCCAGATTACTTGCTTTCATTTGTCATTATTAGTACAATGCAGAGTCCTTTGGCTTTGTGTAACAAAACAGCAGAAGCTCATCAATGCTTTGTTTTATTTATTGCTTTGGAATACTCATTTTATATAGCTTGCATCATCCAGTCTACTGAAGATTGGCCAGGAGACGGACAAAACTACTACAAGAAACCGAGAATCTGTTTACCTACTACTAGACATGGTGAGCATTTGTGTGTTTTATTTGTAGCTCACAAACCAGTGGAAATCATTTTTATGTTGTTCTTCCTGGCATTCTAACGTCAGTTATTTTTTTTTTCATTCCCCCAACATGCATATATTATTGCTATCATCCTTTATTGCATAGAACATTGTATCACGTTGTTCAGGTAATTTTCATTTTTCACTTAGTACATACCATATGTTTAAGAAGCAGTGTTCAGAGTGTGTAGGAGAAAATCCTCTCTGTTCAAAGGATTTCCTCTCAGTATTCAGTATCTTTTGGAAGATGACTATTTATATAGGAAAGTGAAATACTTGCTTTGGGAAGCAATGAGTTTAAATTTAGGGAGAAACACTATTATAAACTTGGTGCAGTTTATTTTCACTGTGAAATATGTGAGTGGTAGTGTGATGCAGGCTGGAAGGATCTACATGAAACAGATTATCAGCAGCAGGCAGTAGAAGGTGCTCTGCAAAACCTTGTGTTTCTGGTATTTTTCAGATTGTGCAGGAGTCTCCGTTCCTGACAATGGATCTCTTGGAGTCTTGTTTCCCTTATGTCTTGCTGAGAAATGCATACCATGCTGTCTACAAACAAAGTGTTACATCCTCTGCCTAAGTATCTACTTACTGGAGATAAGACATAGCACGCATCTGTGTGGCCTCAGTTTTATCTGTAAACTGTGGAGCTATTTTACTCTATGGCCTGATGAACAGTTTTGTGAATTATAAACTTTTTCCATAAAGTTGTATTCCTAAACAGTGGTTTCTTAATATGGTTGTACTACAATATAAGCTTGGTTGATTTTAGGTTGCACAGTTATGGAAATTTTTTTTCTCATTCCTTTTTTTTTTTTTAACTTTAGAGCACCAGTTATGTTTTAAAAATACTACTTCTGCTATATGTTTTTTGATATTGATCATGCAAAACAAAAATTGCTTGTTTATTTCCCAGAAGAAAAATGTATGTAGTGATTATTTTACATAGAGTAGCTTTCATCTGTGTGTAAATTATTTCAAATAGGGAGAGTTATAAACTTGTACCTATTGTTCTTATTGAAAACAAATATTGGATGTGCATTTCTGTGAGGTAATTACAGCATTTCTAGATTTATTTTGAAACATTCACCAATCTACGTACTATGACACTAACATTAAAAATGTTATAGGACTGCTTATCCTACAGACAGTGATCCTCTCCCAATACTCTTAAACAACTGCAAGTGGTGGTGTTTGTATAAAGCATAGTGGAAATTTTTTTTAAACTAACTTCTGTGGTGCCCTGTTGGCATTAACACTACCATTGTACCCTGCTGTATAATAAACATTCTTACACATTTATCATATATTGATAAAATGTTAGCCCTTAACCACTTTTTATATGTTTTAAATTTTTGAAATTCAAGTGTACCTTCCATAACATACAATAAACACTAGACTGTATTATCTGTAGGTGAATTATTTTTAATATAAATGTTATCCTAGTATTTTAAGCTTTAACTGTGCTGTTGTGCATTGATTTACATCTCACAGTTCATTAAATATCAATCCTTAGAGCTTTTATGTGAAGACTTCTTTTAATCCTTCACCTTTTGCCTTTTGCGACAGTGAATCTTGTAAAAAGTTGGAAGAAGGAATTAAAAACAATGTTAAAAATGTCAGTTTAGTGCCATTATCCTTTAAATCTTATTTTTACATAATAAAGCAAGAAAAGCATTTATATAGTATGTAGCTATGACAGTTGTACCCATAGAAATAAGTGTATTGTTAAAGTATGAAACTTGAAATAATCCTAGAACGGGCAGATGTTGCTAAAACCGTAACATCAGACATGACTGAGACAGATGTATAATAGTCCCTTTTTTATCAGTCATGCAAATTGGCCTTGCAGGATAGCATGGGCTCATTTAGCCTGAAAGCTGACCAGATGGTTGTGCTCTGTAATCCCTGATGTATAAAAGCTGTGTGTTCCTCAACAGGCTCTGGACATTGTATAGAGCCCCTGTTCTTGGTGCAACTTCTGTGCATGCTGGTAACTTTTTCTGTTATGAAAGAGCTGTTGTGTGCTCAGTTACAATAGCTTCCTCTGTCCAGAGGAAAAAAGTACTGGAATAAAATTGTCCTAAGGAAGTAAGACAGTACATCTATATTTTTCCTAATTACGCATTTTATGTTATAACTATGGAAGTGTTTTTAAACTGATAAGTTAGTACCATAATGAAAAAGTTTGTTCATAAAGTAATTAGATTGAATGCCAGACTTACGAGCTCTACTCTGTAATATCTATAGCCTAATACATTCAAATGTTCTGATTTCAATTAAGATTTTGATTATGATGTAGCCTTCTGTGGGAAAACAATGCCTATTTTCAAGATGGATTCTTGAAAAACTCAAGTTTAAGAAATAACATATTTTATGCCTTTAATATTTTTAAATACAAAACAATTGTATGTGTCCATTTGCCTCAGATCCCAGATTTCCACTGTGTGTGGTGTTAGTGAACCAAATCTAGAAAACAGGTAATCACTGACAAATAGGTAATGAGTGTGGTATCTCTGCAAGAAGCTGCTTCTGACACAGTTGGATTAGATTTAGGCATGAACCTTTTAGACATGATAGTTTCTGTGGGAGTCCTTACATATGGTGTCTGGCACACAAATCCCTGAGTAGGTAACTACACTACTACTTTTCAACTACTTCCTGCAAGGACTTGGGCAAGCTCAGAACAAAGCACACAAGGGAAAAGTTGGGGAAGAATCATGTGGACTCATCCATGTGTTGGTTAGATTTGGGCTGGGCTGGAAGGGATTCTTTGTTTTGTTCTTGCTGTATTTCTGTTGTTCCTGGTTTCAGCTGAGCTACCACAGAACTGTTTAGGGTTCAGCCTGCTCGTGGAAGGCAGAGCACATCAGGCCTCATCTTCAAGGCAACCTGTGTGTCCATGCACTGCACAAACTGTCAAAAACCTGGTGAACCAAGTTTGTTGGGAAGGAAGATAGAGAAGGAATTTTTCCTCTGGAGCCTGCAAGACCGTGTCCACAACTTAGTAAGTTCAACATTTGCCACAGTATATCGAGTCATCTCAGGTGGCCTTTTGTGCCATTACAAACAAAATGTGTTTGTAATTCCTGGAGCACGAAGCACAGATGGCTGGGCTGGGCTGGCCCCATATGGAGCCAGTTTGGATCAAATGTCTAATTCATGGGGGAGGGTTTTGCTTCATGTGAGAAACAGTGCAGAAGAAGAATGTCCTGTTGCTGCCCACAGAACTATTTTCGTAGTTTAAAAAGATCTGTCAGCCAGGACAAAAGATTACCATTGAAAGCAAGGGCTACTCCTAAACCTTTTTTTGCTGGAGTAATTTGTTTTCTATATAGGAAAAGGAGTTGGTAACACTTGGACTGTACCACTTTTTATACACTGAAGAAAGGCATTCTCCCTAGAAAATGTTGGAACGAGGCCAGTGATCTGAAGAAAGATAAGAGCCTTCTTCAGCAGGTCATCATGGGCTTGTATGACTTCAGAACTTATTCATTCCAGATTCAAGAATTTTGGACCATAAGTAAATATGCTTGGCCTCTAAACTGTATTTTTTCCAAAAGCTTCTGTGGTCCTGACATTCAGCACTGTGATTTATACTAAAAAGTGAACAGTCAGTTACTTATAGTAACTTACAAATTCTGAAAGTTCAGGTATGTCTGAACTAATGCTGTAATTTTTGAAGCATAGGCTTCAAATTGGTCTCATATCCAAATTCAAGCATCCTTTAACACCATAGTGCATTTTGGATGCAATAGAAGAATTTTATTGCAGTTGTATTCACTACTAAATGGGGCTGATAAACTAAGGACTGGAGGAATACAGGGAACTGCTTCCATTTCAGTCCTTGTGGCTAGCCCTTAAATGTGGGCACAGCTGGCTCTCCATAGCAAGGTCATTGAAATGGCAGCTACACACATATATGAATTGGTTTCATGGACAGGAATGGTTTACAGTATTGTCCAATAACCAGTTTTCAAAAATACTGAAGTTCTACCTGTATTCTTCTGTAAGTACAATTTTTATCATTTTAATGATGAAGCTAAATCTTCCCCTGAAATGACAAAACTTTTTTGCTTGAATTGACCACTCCTTGTATGCTTTTGCTGTTTGTCATGTTACAAAGTCTGTAAATATTTCTATTAACTCATAACAAAATCAAAATGTCCCCCTGACCTGTGTCCAAAACCATATTCATTTGCTATTAGTCATGCTTTTTCTAGCATTCCTGGGTCAAAACGACCTGTTCACTAGACATAGTGTCAGTGTGTCTTACACAATTCAGGAAAAGAAATTGTGTAGTGTTAAATTCAGAATGAAAAGCCTCTATTGAGCTTTGCATGAAGTAAGGGTATTTTGAATAATTTCTCATGTAGACTTTAAGGTTGTTGCCCTTCTCATGATCACAGTAATCTTATGAAGTGCCTTCTCACAAAAAGTGAAGGTAATAAGAATTATACTGGCACCTGTATGAAGAGAGATGTGAGCTGCAAACCTGTTACAGCTGTTTCAACCCCAGTGCTCACAAATCCAGTTCATTTCCCACTAACCACTTGCTTTCCTATCTTGTCAGTACCCACATCATGTGTCTACCAGGATATGGGAAAGACCATGTCACAGGTTACTTGCTTGCAAACTCTTCTTGCCCTCTCTGCCCTTGTCATTAGCCTTTGAGTCTGGCTGAGTTTGAGGGAATCTCAATGGGCAGCCAGTGCAGAGAACAGGAGTCTCATGTTTGGCAAAAGTAGTATTGCTTCCTTAATACAAACTCAACTATCTTTTTAACAATAGCAAGGACACAATCTCAGCAACAATGAAACCATTCCTTGCATAGTCACACAAAGGAAAGAGAAGTATCACAACAAATGCATTGTAAACTAAGGCACTGCCAATTATGGTAATACAGAAGAGGACTGAAAAGAAAAGGGAGGTAAGAGGGGAAAATACCTTTCACAGAGCTGTCTGAGAAGTTGGGAAAGACATTACTCAGTGACTCTGATTCCATTTTGTGACTCTGAAGTCAGTGGACATTTTGTGGATCAAATCTATATTGTATCTCACAGACTTCAGAACTGCATTTAAAAATTTCAGCTGATACATCCTCTTTATTCCATACTGCACCTGAAGCAAACTTATCCAGCCTTAGGACTATTTGTAAATAAAGGATCCTTGCAAGTGTAAAACTTTGAGGCATCTTACCATGAGCTTGTGTTTGCCAAGACCGAGTCAGCAGAACTGGATAGGACCATCTCTCTCCTGCCTGTTTGTCATGAAACACTAAAAGTGGTATGTGCTGTTTGGATTTAGTTCCATATATGTCTAAGCTGGAAGATGACAGGAATGATGGTGAGTGTTACAGTGAGATCAGGTAAGTGAAAGAGTTCATCTCAGCAGTTTCTTATTTTGTGTAACAAATCACTTCAGTGGGCTGGGAAAATGGGCTGTGAGCCTGTGGCACTTGTTTTAGAGGTAACTTTATTAGGGGAATGATTGCACCACTGTTTCCATAACAGTTTTTGTTGGAGTGCTGAGAAAATATGTGAACTTTTGTCTAGTAAAAACTCAAAAACTAGCAACAAGGAAGTTACAATGCATTTGAATTTTATCATATAATACTAATCATTTGCTGGCTAATCCATGGTGCCCCAGGCATTGGTTGGAGGTGGTCCCAGTCCTTTGCTAAGGGGTGTTGGGACCACAGTTAATTTGTTTCAAATCTCTCTCCAGATGGTCAAGTGAACGCTGCCTTGTGGATTTTGTTGGCAGAGATGACACTTAGCACAGTGGCCATAGGTGTCACATGCCTCTCGAGGAGGGTCCTGGAGTGTGTAAAACCAACATCACATCAGAGCTTCTCAAAATCCCAGTTACTAGCAGGAGATGCAAGCAGCAAACGAGTAATTGCATATCAATATTGTAATTTTGCAGGTAGGAGATGGGGATGAAGAAGTGTGAGTTAAGGACACAGCCTCTGGCATAACACTGATGCCTGGACCCCAGCTTCTAGGTGTACATGCTGTTAAGGTCCCCGTGACCCTAGTGTACAGAGGAGAGGGAAATTAAAGGCAGAGATAACCTCTGAGGGCCATTTTAAAGCTATCCTCCTTGAACCAAGTGGGAGGGGGCTGTGAGGGTAGTTTGCAAAAGCATTGGAGCTGAGATGCAAAGCAGATAAAACCCCTGCTGCCTTCTTCCTAAGGAAAGCTCCTAATAAAAAAATCCCATGGTACTGGAAAATGGCTTGTTTCTAAATTTGTATTCTAATGATTCCAGCGTGGTGACTGACAACCCTACAAACAGAGGATGGTCTCATTGGGTATTTCATTAATCCTTAGTGAGCAGGTAAAATACACAAGCTTTTCTAAGTCACAAAGCATTGATCAAGTTTATTCCTGCCTAGTTAAACTGGCAAATATTTGTGTATGCATGTAAGGTACATTGCTACAAAAGGATTTGTGTTTCCACTTTCAGTAAGCAAGCCTGTGGCTTCAGGGAGGGGAGAAAAAGCAGCATTTTTGTAAGAAAAAAGATTGTATAAAGATGGGCACAAGAAAAACCCAAACAACACGACCTACCCTGAGAAAAGCTGGTTGGAAGGTTAGTTTTATGGATCTTGTGAAAGCAATACTAGGGGAGGAACAGCAGAATGGCCACACTTAAAACCTGTAATTCCTAGAAATATGCCACTAGCTTTTTCCCTTGGTATTACTTGAGCTATGGAAGTTTGTTGAGTAGAGAACTAAAGCAACTTTAAAACATTTAGTTCTCAACATTGTCATTGTATTATTTAGCCTTTTTAAAAATGTTTCTTAGTTTAAAAAAATCTTATTATCATCAGGATATAATTGGAGAAAAATAAGCATAGTAATAATTTAATGGCTCTGATTTGTTTTTCTACCACAACTAAAGTGTGTGTGGGATAAAGAACTGAAAGTCCCAGACTTCCCAAAATATCCCCCAAATCACTGTTTTGAGGGGGGTAGGGCTTCAGCAAACCCTGGTGCATACTTCAAAGGGACTGTAAATCATTAGACATGCTGTGGACTGCTGCAAGGGTCTAAAAGATCTGCTGGGCAAGGAAAGGCTTCTGCAGAAAAATAAGATTTTCTAAGAGATTGGACACTTATTTCAGACTAGGTTGTGGATTATGTTAATGTATAATGGCTTCACACTGAAACATTGTGTGGATTTATGCTCATAGACCACCCTTAATTTTGGGGTATCTTTCTATTTTGTACTTTCATTGCTGTCTCTCACAGAAGTAAAACTAAACTGGCAAAACATGGAACACCCTGACAAAGTCACAGCAGCAGCTGCAGCCTCAGCAACTCTCCCCAGTTTTAAAGCTTTTCAGTAAATCAGAGATGGGATGACAAACTGAGTTGTGAAGTTAAAAATAAGCACCCAGGAGCTACACGTGTGAAAAGCACTGTCAGCTGTGCAAGGGTCTGTCTGCCAGAGCACTGGGCAAGTGAGGCATACAGGTAAGGCAACTGGGAACCTTCATCTGGGAGAATTAAGAATTTGTGTGTGGCTTAGCTTTTTAACATGAAATTGTTTTTACAGGGCTAGATTTCATAGTTTTCAGCTTGCTGGAGCATCTGCTGTTTGTATGGCTCAGCAGGTATGTTAGAAGCTCTCAGGAAAGGTGATTTTACTCCCAGATTTGCTGAGGTTTCCACAGTGAACCCTTAGAGGCTAAAACCATGAGTAAAAATACACAGAAACTGGGCTGGCTTCTATTTACAGGTATTACTTGATCCTTGGTGCATCAAACCCAATCAGCTCCCACTGAAATGAGGGGTGAGTCTAAGTTTCAGCACCTGGTGATATTAGGCTGGTACTGCAAAACTCAGCTGTTTGTGCAGGGCTTATTTTTAGGCATGAGTATGATTTGGCACTTAATACTGCTGGGCACTGCTAATAAATCTGGGTAAGCAGCAGCAGAGGCAGGCTCAGGCCATGCAACCAGAGAGGCTGTAAATCTGAAATAGTAAATTTATGGTTTAACGAAATTAAATTTGGAGTGGTTATGGCCTTTAAGCTAGGCCTCTCAAGTTATTTCTGCAGGGGCCAGACTAGAAATGCTGTGTAATGTGTAGAGTATTATAGACCTCTGTGGGTTTGGGGTTTTTTGTCTTAAACACTCCATCTGGAAGCAATTATAACTTGGAGAGGGTTCATTGGATGCGGTTGTGTCGCTGTCGTGGCCCACAGTGGGAGAGAAGGATGTATTTTTTATTATCCTCGTGGTCATTGTAATAGGGTATAGCAATTTGTCACATTAGGGTAACAAATTGAATGCATATTGAAATTGAATGGCTGTACATAATGCTACCAGGGACGCTGTCTCACAGTCATAAACACTTGAGCAGGAGTTTAAATAAAAAAAAAATGAAAACAACCTGTATGCTGGCAAGCAAAGCAGCCAAGCATCCTCCTCTGTGTCCCCTCCCATGCAGCAGCAGGACAACCAGTGGAGCAACAACTGCCTTCAGGACACTAATTACATATCAGTCAGTACTGTTAAGTGACTCTGGATGGCTGTTCATCTTGACCTGGGGGATTGGCCTATTAACACAGACCGATGAGGAACAGTGGAATGAAGTGAAAATGGAGCTACTTTGCTCTGAAACACATGCAAATGCTTTCCCAGTTTGAAGTCCAGGAGCTCAGGTACTGACCAACTAACTGTGCTTTTATTGCCTCTGAATTTAAGATGTGTTCTCCCAAAGAGAAAAATGGCAGTTGCATCCCTTGCTTTTAGTGACTGCACTCTTGGTGCTAAACCAAGGGGTCAGGAAAGCTGTTGACATGGTAATTCAGCTACACAAGGAACAGGAGCATTTCTGTTCCACCAGAATCTCTTGGCTCACATCTGCACAATATTTTACAATGAAAATGAGCTGGGAGGATTTGGGGGAAGGTTGCTAAGTTCAGCTTTCTGTCTTCTGCTTTAAGTCCCTTCAGCATGGCTTATTGCTTTGAGAAACACATACAACTTGCAATAAATCTGGCAGTGATTTCCCACAGAGACACTAATCCAAGTTCCAATGTCCAGGGAGAAAATCAGCATTGCAGGTAGCAAATTTCAGTATTGAGAAGCTGTAAACTCTGACATGGCCATAAAAATCTGGGAAAAATCCTAAGCAGCAAACAAAATCACTCTGCAAAATAAGACTGCTGTGGGAGAGATATGTGAGTATGTGTCTCTGTGGATAGACTTAAAGCCTGTAATACAGAATTGGCACAATGTTGTCTTTGAAATGCATGTCAGTTAGGCTTCTTGGTGTTTAAAGATAAAGCAGCATATTTTCCTAGTCATACTACTAATTTTACCCATAACCTGGATGCAAAACACTGGGCAAATAGGGTTGGTTTTTTTTCTGAGAATTCAGGAACACTGGTGATTTGAGCAAATATTACTATGTCAAAAATCTAGAAGGCATGCAGACCCCAAGAGCATGGGACAGTTAATCATGATCTGTCTAATAAAAACAGCCCCAAATATTACAGTCTGAAAGACTGCATTAAAAGAACCTTTTCTTCTTTGCTACTTCCACACCATCCATGGAGAAACCTGAAAGATGATTAGAATAAGTTAATAGTCCCTTGTGTTTTATCTACCTGAGGGAGTTGTAACAAGACACTGGCTGAAACAGGAAAAATACAATAAATCCCATTTTTATGACTCTGTAAGTCAATGATTTTATGGTTTTAGTAACAGGCATGTAAGAAGTATTTTAGGGTTTAGTTTTCAGTGAGTTGCATGGTTGTTTTTGGTTTGTGGTTTTGTGTTTGTTTTTCTAAGGCAGTGTATATAAGCAAATTAAATCACATGTAATCCTGAGATTGCCAAAGAAAGATTCAGGACAACAAAAACCTGTTCTGAAGAAGTATTTTTCTCAGCTAGTTTTATTCTTGGGAATGTCCTGAATAGATACAGTCACGCCTGCACCTTTTTTCAGTTGGAATGGGCAGGACCAGACCATAAAGAACAGTCTTGGTTCATAAACAGCAGCCCACTGGGTCCTTGGGCAGCCTGAACCAGTGGGATGATGGGAAGCCCCCCAAGCACAGAGTGAGCTTGTGTCTTCTCTGAACACTGCCACAGGTCACTGATCTGAAGGGTCTGGCAGAACATGCAAACTGAAAGTGGAGAGATGACTTCTTATAATGTCACCTAGAGCTTACAGCCTAATGCAGGCTGTTCCCTCCAGTGCTAGTGAACTTTATGGTATCTAAAATACAAATGTGCCTGCACACACGCTGCTGCATCTTCAGGGCAGTTGTTAGACCAGGAAAAATAACACCCTGGTTCTGCATTTTTTCTTGATCTCTCATTTTCCCTTTCTGAAATTCATAGAGCCATACAACAGCTTGGGTTGGAAGGGACCCTAATTATAATCTCATTCCACACCCCCTGCCATGGGCAGGGACACCTCCCACTAGCCCAGGCTGCTCTAAGCCCTGTCCAACCTGGCCCTGGACACTTGCAGGGATGGGGCAGCCACAGCTTCTCTGGGCACCCTGTGCCAGGGCCTCAGCACTTTTACAGGCAAGAATTTCTTCCTATATCAGCCTAAACCTGCTCTCTTTCAGTTTGAAGCCATTCCCTTTTGTCCTGTCACTTCTAGTTTGTTTTAGACAAATACTCATTTCTCAACCATTTGTAGACTATGGAATTAAATGCATCCACAGTATGTACTTAGTACCTCTTCTCTTAGAAATGTAAATACAGATTTGTTGATCTGCTGAACTCTGCTCCAGCCAGAGTAGGTAGGACATGTTTTGAGCTGGTCCCTCATCCTCTCTGTGCCTCCTCTGGCCTAAAAGCACCCCTTGCTTATAGAGGTAAGATGCTGGGGTGTGTATATGGGGATGTTTCTTATCTCTAAAGGGAGACTATAACACTTCAGGATAGAACTGGTGCTAACAAATACACTTGGGACTGCCTTGACAACAACATGTTAATCTTGAACAAACCTGTATGTGTTTCTTACTATTGCAAAGACAGCTTCAGATTTCAGTTTTATTTTTTAATGAGGTCCTACTTCTATATTTCTATTCAGTAATGTAGTTGTTCCAGCTTAGATTTGAAATACATGTATTTCTCTATTTCAAGCCATGAAGTTTTCTTAATGGACAGTTCTAACAGTGGAGCTGGACATCAAAGCATCTGAGAAAGCCAGCTCTTGCTTCTTAAGCCTGTTGCTGTTTATCTGCCTCATGCAAGAGAAAAACAAGGGGTGTGTGTGGGGAAATAGATACTGTATAAAGGAAAAAATAACAAAGAAATAAATTAATGCCAGGTGTCTGGAAGCAGTTCCTTACTTAGCTTGCTTTTGGGGAAAGGTGCAATAACAAACCCCAAAATCCCTTTTCATCTTCTCTGCAGCCCTCCTCATTCTGCTCTGTTTCTATATCCCCAAATAAAGTTGGTTGGCCATCCCCAAAGCTGTGAGGGTTATCCTGCCACCTCCTGCTGAAATCCATCCTCATGGCACTCCAAGTCAACCAAGCTGTGTTTTTAAAATGGAGTTATGGATGAGTAAGTTGGACCCCAGGCACTATGCACTGTTGTAGGTTACCATAATTCTTGTGGGGAATTAATAATAATAATAATGATGATGATAATAATAATAATAAAACAACCAACACCTTTTTCTGTGATTTTTATATGAGCTACTCTAGACACATATCCCTGCCTTAGGCCTCAACCCCACTGAGTTCTTGTTTATTCTAGGAAATAACTTTGTGTGATGCTATGGGCTGTATTATTACTCTTTAAATGTATAGGTTTGTACCAACCCCCCAAAGTCTACCACGAAACTCACAGACATGCAGTGCTGATCTCAGTCTGCTGCCTGGGCATACTTTTATTAAGAAATTCTTGCTGGTCATGCATGAAATCAAGCTGATAGAAAGATGATACCATAATTTGATTAAGCCCTTCTGGAGTTGTTCGAGATAAGGAATTCAATTTTTGTCACAACCCAGCCCCAGAGTTTTAGCACTGCCCTTGTTGATGGAAGCTGTAGAAAGAGATTTTTTTCTTCATAAATCTTAAAGTGGTGGGAGAGAAGGGGGTGAAATTCCTGACTGTGGTAGCACCCAGAGTAAAAGCTACTTTATATTTTGAGACTGGTGGAAAATTTCAGATACCACAGCACATGCTTTCCCAGCTAACATACAAACTCCCTAGTCACCATTTTCAGTATGTACACATATTATAGTTCCAATTAGCAGAATTGGTGTTGTGCAGCAACTGCACGTGAAGACAGAGAGTAGGTTGGTAGTTTACTCCTTTCCTCTAGCCATTTTATTTTCCTGCTAGTGTAATTCTACCTGCAGAGCTGCATTTTGATAGCATGAAACCACAGCCCTCCTCTTCACTGTCTCTTTTTCTGCTTTACCAGACTCCTCATCTGTTTAAAAAGGTGTCAAGACTGGCCATAGTGCTTCTGTATAACAGAAAATAACTTGGCAGACATGGGGGTGTAAATGTTTGGTTAAAATAGCAATGTTTCAGGTCAGTAATCAGATTGCCTAGTTCCAGCCAGAGGTGAATTTTTACCACCTCGTATAAGCTGATTTATAGTGGAAGCATTAAGAGGTGATGAATGCAGACAGCCCCGCGGGCCAGCAGCCCCCAGTCCTGCAGCAGCCCATCCTCTCCCAGGCACCAGCTGCAGCAGGAGCTTGGCAGCAGAGCAGGGCAGCAGGCAATGCTCTGCCAGCTGAGTGCATGGGAGGTACCTTCACACCAACACTGGAAGATGGGAAGCCAGATTGCATAGGAATGCGTTTTAATGTTTGTGATCTCGTGGGGATTGCCAGCATTTGTTGTTCTGAAAGAATTTTCAGTAATTTTACTGTTTAAATTAAGAAGTACAAGGTCCTCTCATGTAGATTGTGTAGACTTAGGGTTAAAAAATTAAACTTATGGACTTGATAGCCTTATTGCAGGCATAGGAATATTCACTATTATCAGTGCTTTTTCCTGCAAAGCACAGGAAATGTTTTTAAAGCTATTTTGTGTAATTATCAATCTGGGAAAAAAAAAATCCCAGAAATAAAATACAGAGATGGGAGAATTTCATATTGAAACTATGTTCATTCATGTCCATAGGTACTTTGCATTGCTCTGGCCCATTTTGCTGGACTCATTCTCAGGGATGCACTGCTCTCACACTCACTGCTGTCAGGTAAGGTCCCAAAGTATTCAGCTCCCTGAAAACATGGGTATGGTTTTTATTACACCATATGCTTTTTAAATGTGTGTTCTTTTACACTGCTAGAGAAAACTCAAGCCTGAGGCTTTGCTATGACTAAATTTGAAGAGCTAAGAAGATGAGTAAAAACAGTTCTCTTTCTAATTCCCCCTGCAGATGAGCAAGTTTCCCTTTGCTTGCCTTCATGGCTATTTTGCAAGCCTGGATGCAGGTGCAGGGTCATGGGCAGCCTGACTGATGGCTCCTAGGGCTGTCACATGCACGTGTGTGTGAACATTTCTGCCTCCCTTTGAGCCCCAAATTTTCTTCAAGGAGTGCAGGGAACAAGGTTTTGGTCCTTGAAATTAGCACCTGCGGAGGTGGGCAAATAAAAGGTACCTCTGCTCCACTGGCCATATTACAACTCCTTGTTTGCTTGGCGTGTGCCTTTGCTGGAACCAGGACATTAGCAGCTGAGTTAAAGGGATCAAGGTTTCATCTGCAGTCATAAAATTTAAAACTGCAGAAAAACCCTTCTTGGCTTAGGACCCTGTGTTTGTGAGTCTGTATCCATGGTTGCTTTCACAGCTGGTTCACAGTTTTGGTCTGGTTTCTGAGCATTGGCTTGTGGTAGGTGTGTTTCTACTCACAGGTTTGATTTAGGGGCAGAAACTGGAGTAATAAATGCGAGATCGAGCAGTTGCTCGTGTGTTTATAAATAGAAAGAATTTATTCAGCTAATAAATGTCAGCTTGTTTTCTCTGTGCAACCTGGTCTAGTGGAAGGTGTCCCTGTCCATGGCAGGGGTTTGGAACTAGATGATCTTTAAGATCTTTTCCAACTCAAACTGTTCTGTGATTCTATGATTTTATCAAGCTGCATTTTTTCAGATCAAGTCAGAACTCCCTTTACTGGCACCACTGTTTTGCAAGGTATCTTAAACAGTATCTGGCTTCTTCAATTTTTTTTTTAACCTTCTGAAAAGAAAGCATCCCCAGCTGCTCAGCCGAATCTCCCTAATTTTTAAGCCTCTCAACATTATTACTCTCCTCTAAAACTGCTCACCCATCGCTATGTCTAGGTGACATGCTTTTCGTGTGCATCTCCTGCTCAAACATTTGCACCCAGCATAGTGTGTGCAAAAAACCAAAACAAAACAAAAAACGTCTTTGCTAAAACTATATGAATGTCTCTCCGAGAGATTGGTCTCAAATCGTGTTCATGTTCACAGTCAGGTTAGAGAGAGGGAGAATTTAAGCGCTTCGGGGAGAGTTTAAGCGCTCGCTTGCCTTCCGGCGAGGACGAGGCAAATTTCTCTCTCGTTCTTCCCAGAACGAGAG
>VZSE01014914.1:886587-936038 GCA_013398275.1 Promerops cafer | reverse complement strand
CTGCCTTGCCCAGGGCTCTCCTTTGTTCGGGGCCGGGCTGCGGGGCGGAGAGGCGGGCCCCCGTGCGCGCCCGGCGGGGGCAGCGCNGGGGGGCGGCCTGCGAGCCGGTGCGCATCCCGCTGTGCAAGCCGCTGCCCTGGAACATGACCAAGATGCCGAACCACCTGCACCACAGCACGCAGGCCAACGCCGTGCTGGCCATGGAGCAGTTCGAGGGGCTGCTGGGCACCAACTGCAGCCCCGACCTTCTGTTCTTCCTGTGCGCCATGTACGCGCCCATCTGCACCATCGACTTCCAGCACGAGCCCATCAAGCCCTGCAAGTCCGTCTGCGAGCGCGCCCGCGCCGGCTGCGAGCCCGTCCTGGTCCGCTACAGCCACGCCTGGCCCGACAGCCTGGCCTGCGACGAGCTGCCGGTCTACGACCGCGGGGTCTGCATCTCCCCCGAGGCCATCGTCACCGCCGAGGGCGCGGGTGAGTGCGCGGGGACCGGCACCGGCGCGGGGACAATGGGCGGCGGGCGGGGAGGGCAGCCCAGCCAGCCCGGGAGCCCTGCCTCCCCTCCGACTGTTCTCGGATTCTCTTTGCTTTGCCCTCCGCTCTTTTGCTGTCTTTTCTCTGCCTTTAGCAGCCGCATCGCTGCTGGAAAAGTTTTGCTGTTGGGCACAGAATGTGTGTGACAAGTGACAGCCCCGCCACCGTTCTGGGGAACGCGTACGAGTGTGGGAGCTACAGCCCTCGTTCCACATGAACGGGAAACGTTTCCATACCACTCTTCGGTGATCCATCGGCAGCGGTTGCTGGCAGAGAATGAAGAGCCGCCCGAGTGAGGGGCAGCCCCCATGCTGCCGGCTCCCCCTCTCCCCCCCGCTTCTCTCTGCTCATCTTCAGCCGCTCCCTCCCAAAGCAGGTTGCTCCCTTCCCCCACAAGACCACAACTCCACAGACTTTGGGGAAAGATCTGTGCCCAGAGGAGCCCCAGGCAGGAGCTGGGGGGCCGGGGTCTCCCCACCCACTTCCTATGCCAGTGGTGGCACCTGCACACCTGAAGGGGAGCAAACATGCTCGTCTCAGTGGTTAGCACTGAAAGTACAGGTGACAGCACAGGCTCCCCAGCAGGTCCCTGGGCTCTAGAACTGTAGCCAGGTGAGGAGCCTAGCAAAGTGCAGCCTTCCAATGTGTTTTGTTGCCAACATCCCTGAAGCCAGTCAAATGCTGCCTCCTGCACCCGAGTCAACTCCAGTGCAGCCCTGATGGTGTCTGAGCACTGTGGCCTCAGAGGGGCTGTTGGAGCTGCTCAGCTTTCTCACTGCATCCTGTTTTACCAGCTGAGCTCACGGTGATCCCACAGCATGGCTGCTGCTGGGTGTCTGGCTGCCATGCAGCAGCAGGAGCATCTCTGCACAGTCAGGTGAGGACTGCTGACTGCTCAGGCCACCGCCATGCTACAAACCTGCTGTGGCTCAGGGATCCTGCTCTTGTCACAGCTTCCTTTGGGCTGGAGGAGTTGGCAGGACACGGCTCCAATGTGGTGAGCTGAGCACCACAGAAATATTGAATACAAGGAGCTATTGAACAGGAAATTAAAGGAAGCTAGTGGGTGGTTATCACGAGTGAGCTCTGACCTTTTACAAAGTGAGTACAGTTCCTGTATATTTTCAGGAAAGCATTTGCTGCTGGTGGAACCAGGCTACCATTTTCTTTGATGCAAAGTTTCAGTGCTGGTGGCTCTGCCAGACCTTCCCATCAGAGGAGTTGGAGAGTAGTACTGGGGTGGGAGAGCAGAGCAGCACCCATGCGCCCCACAAGCTTGTTGTGCTGCTACCTGTCTCCTTCAGTGCCCGCAGCTGCAGTGCTGGGTTATGGGAGCTCACTGACGGGCCCTGGATCTCACCTCTCTGTCCTCCTCCAGCAGTGGCCTGGGAATCAAAGGGGGATTTTTCATGCTGTGCTCAGCACAGTATTTTACTGTGCTTCTGTCCTGCTACCAAATGCTTTATGTATCCCACTGCCAGTAATGCCAAACGCTGTAATTCCTGTTTTCTTCTCCTAACAAAATATCACGCTTCAGTTTCCTGACCGTGCTCCCCAGCTCAGCCTTCCCAGGTAAGCTGCTCTCTCCATCTCCATTTATTTACAGGCCAGACAAACCCTACTCCATCTCTGACTCTGTTCTCTTACCCTCTGCATCTCTTGAAACCTCCACACTCTCGTATCTCCAGTCATTACTGCTATTTCTAACTTCTAACTGCTTCCCTCTTGCCTTTTCCTACTTTTTTCCCCAGCCCCAACCATCTATTTTTGCCATCAGCTGCTGCTCTCTGAGTGCTGCAGTCCTGCTGGGGTAGTTTTGGGGAGATGTGGTTTTGAACACCAAGCACCTTTCTCTGCAGCATTGAGGTGCTTTCAAAACCACCTTAAAAATGGCTCCAGCATGAGCAAGGTTTGGCAGGTCTGCAGCGATTTGAAAGCAATCACATTCAAATCTGGAGGGAGGAAGCTTGGCTGAAATCGCCCCCGAGTTACCTATTTCTGAGGACCTCAGCAGTACAATAACCTCTTTGAGGGATTCCAGGGCCAGATCCATGAAAACTCTCTTTCAGTGAATGAGAACCTGATGACATTCTCATTTCTGGGCTGAATATTTTGAACCGATGCATTATGCACCAGACTGAAAGAATCCTTCTTGAGGGAATAAAACTGTTCTTTTAGAAAGCAGAGGGAAGGATTCCTGTTCTAGGAAGAGGTAAGGTGAACACTTTCAAATCCAATTCTCCAAATAAAGGATTGCAGCTCAGTAGAAGACACGAATAACCAACTGCCTGATGAGTAGCCTGCAGAATACCTGCTATTATTTGCTTTCATTTATCTCCTAAGCATTCTAGGCCCTTCTGCTGTCTGTAAACTACATCTAATAGAGTGGGCAAAAATACAATCCATTGTTTCATGGCTTTCTGTTGGAGAAGGGGATTTTTCTATTCCTCAGAAGTGAAATCTTGTTTTTGCTTTCATTCTTTTGCTGCCTGTAACAGGGTTCTACTGTTTCCTTTCCTCTTGAGGTTTCTGCGTTATTGCTGGTGAACATTAGAACATTTGTCGCGTCCATAAGGGAGCAGCCTTAAGGATGATGTAGTGAGTGTTTGTCCTTGTCAGAGCAGGGACTGGGTTCACAAACCCAATTTCCATCAGTTATGTTCCCTGCATCCCAGTAGCCTGTGACTGTTGCAAAATATGGAGGAACTGTGGTTGGTAAAATCGGCGATAAATCTCAGTAAGAAGTTCACTTTCAGCTGTTGAGGCCCAGCCCACCACAGACATCTTCCAGGACCTCTTTCCATTTGAGTCCAGGTGGTGAGAAAGATCTAGACACTTCCTGTCACAGGACCAAGGGGCTGCTGCCGTGGTGAAGGGGTGAAGCAGCTGCTGCTATGTCTGTGATGGAGAAAGCTGACAACAGTGCTATGTTTTGGGCCCAGTTGGAGGAATAGCTGTGCACACCCCCTGGGCTTGTGCTGGTCTCCAAAACCTGAGTGGGAGTGCTGATTGGGAGGTCTTAAGTTCCTCAAGTCACAGAGACTGGCTTAAAACAAGTGTCATGTGGGATGTGGATGTTTCTTAATTTTTCATTCTCTTTGGGAAACATCCGGGTTCCTTTACAGCCAGAAGGCAGAGGGATGCTGCAGGCATGGTGTGGGTGTTCTGGAGGCGAGTGTGATGCTGGATATTTGGGCTTTTTGTGGAGGACCCAACAAATCATCATCCAGGATGGAGGATGGGAGAGTATCTTGACAATACATTAACACCCCAGATGTCAGATTAGTGCATGCTCATGTCTGAAGTCTCCTATGGCATTTATCCCACATCCCTGTCCTGCACTTTCTGGAGGAGAAAGTGGCTCTGCTTGCAGACATTAGTACAAGCTATCTTACATCTCTGGGAGGTCCTGTTCACTTGCTCCATATATTTCAGTCTTCACATGCATATGCTTATTCTTCCTCCAATCTATCAGACTACTTGCTTCCCTCATTCAGGGCCCTGTCAAACCTTCTTAGGTCTGTGATGCAGCAGGAACTGCTGAGAGACAAAATTGTCTCAGATTTAGAATTTCAGAGGCAGGACCTGTCTTTAGTTTTGCAGGTAATAAGTGGCCAGTGTTGGCGTTGGGATGCTGACGAAAAAAGCATCTTTGCCTGTGTCCTTGGCTGCTACTGCCTAGCAGAGTGTTCATGTCTCAAGTGAAATGTTTATTAAATGTTTTGAAGAGGGAACTAGCAACAAAACCAGAGCAGTGTGATGGGTACTGTGTGTATTGTAAGACGGATATGGCAGGCAGGTTGTCTCACCGTATCTTATTTAGATAAGAATATAGCTTGAAGGCATGTTGGCCTGTTAGTAAGACATTGGAGAAAAGGGAAGCCACATCACAAGGTATCAACTATGTGTAGTTGACACCCAAACTATCATAAGATGTCTAAGGAGAAATTTGAGTTGTTTTTTTTAAAAACCACCATCTTTTAAACTTTAAAGAAAATGATAGATTATTCACATGATGGACACCTATTTTCTTAAATCATATGTGAACCCATGATTTCTCCATGTTGCCCAAGTCCTCCATGTCTGTCTGGATGAGTTCATGGTAACCCAGTATGTTAATTTCAAGCCTGAAATAGGACAGGAGAAGTAAATAAGAGAATTTAAATCTTAGTAATGAAGATACCACCAATGGTGTTAGGCACTCACTGCAGTTCAGCCGCCTTTGTAGGCTGAGTCCCCTGGATTTTACAGTCTAAGCATTTAGTCAGTACCTGGGCCATTAAATGTCATCAAAGCCTGGTGGGATTTGTTATGAGGAATAATACATTATGTGGAACAGCCATGTTGCTGGCTGCTCTTGGAGTCTGAGTTCTTTGTATTAAATGTTAGCTAGAATAAATTTTCCTGTCACTTGGCTTTTCCGTGCATGTTTTTGCAACCAGCTTAGCAAAGATCCTCACTGTATTAGCAGCTGAAGTAAATGGCAATGAATTCATGCATTGTGGAAGGGTTTCTTAATTAGTGGGGCTCACAGATAACTCAATCTGAAGATGGTACCCAAGCAGCAGCCACTGGCTGTGGTTTAGTTCTTTGGAGCACGGTGCCTAGAGTGGCTTCAGTAATAGCTGGGCTATATTCTTTAATCATAATGACAATCAGGATCGTGTTATTTTTGGCCTTCCCCTGCCTTTTAACATTTTTATTTATTTAAACAGTGGTATAGGAAAGATAGGTGTTACCAAGTTGTTTCTCTTTTCCAAACCTCTCATCCAAATCTGTGGTTGCAGGCATTGTTATTTTGTACACTTACTGTGTAAGTGGCTTTTATTTAGCTCTCCTTGTTAGTGTTTTGTTTCGTTTTTTTTAATATGGAATCCCTCTGAAAAACAATTAATTAGGATGGCATATTGGAAAAAAGAGTTTGGATTTTGTCCCCTGCTCATAAACAGAATTTAATAGGAAACTTTTGGATTGGACCTCTGGATAGTATTCCCCTCTTTGGCAATCCTGCTAATCATCACTGACAGGTATTTATTTCAGAAAGATTGCTTTGCACAGACAAAACTTGGCAGAGGGCTTGCCCATGAAGAGAAGTGGGACAATAGGAGGTCAGTTGTGTGGGGTTTTTAAAATAGCTTTTTTCCCCTCCCTCTGTCTGTGTTGCGGCTGAAGGTCTCGGCAGCGCGCATCTCCTGGTCGAGAGAGGCCTCTGTCCATCCAGCTGCCAGGGACAGGGGCTGGATTTCACAGGGGCTGGGTGGGTGCTCACACCCACCTAAGACCTGACAAGTAGCTGGTGGCAGGCCTGGCCTGGAGCCTCTTCCAGTCTCCTGTCTGGTGGGTAAGCAGGGACCAGACTGTATGAGCTTAACTGGGGAAAGGGTCAGAGAAGTGAGAAAGCTTTCCTGAGAGATGTCATGCAGTGGCAGAGGACTCTGGTCCCCTCCATAAGCCCATGCTCCTGTCCACCTGTAGAAACCAGTCATCCCTGAATGGGCATGAGTGCTTTGGAAAGGATAAGCATCAAGGAAAGTACAACACTTGCCTGGTCCAAGCCCTCCTGAGTCCAGAAATGAGCTATGAAGGGAAGTATGGGTGCCTGTTCACCCCTCCTTTGCTCACCATGCTCCGACCCCTGCTGCCTTTGTGCAGGCACAGAAACAGGAGGCACTTCCAGTAATGGGTGCTTTGCACACAGTGCCTGAATTCCTCTGGCTGCACACAGCTCCTTCATTGGGTGTTACTGGTTCGGGCTAGGACAGGTGACCTGGCAGTGCACAATTAGGAGGTGCATTGAGGCTGTGCTGTGCTGTAATGTGGTTAAAAATAAGCTGTGTACCTCTGAGTGTATGGGAACATCTGGTGTGAAGCAGGTCAGTTCCATGCTTGTTTGCAGGACCAGGTTTATACTGGCCATAGCAAGTGCTCACTGCTCCTCCTCGTGTGGGTGTGAGCTCCAAGGACAGTTCCTCAGCCAATACCCATGGGTGTCATATTCCATGTGGGCCAGGGAAGGCTGTGAACCCTTTTCTGGTTTATTTTGAGTTGTAATTTCAATGTGAATTGGACTAGGTTTGCTCAAGCACCATGAAGTCATGCCTGCGTGGATCTGTCCTTAGTTTAGGTAGGGACAGTGCACTTCAGGGCTTCTTTTTCCTTCTGTGGATGGAAGGTGGTAAGCATTTAATCTGATACTTCTCTGGTCTTCTCTGTGATGAAGATTTTTTTTCTGTCCCCAGTTAAAATTTTGATGGAATGGGAAATGTGCTTTGAAGGTAGGAGCAAACTATCCCCGAAATACCTGTTTTGGTAGGAATTCTAGCTTGCTGGGCCACATGAAAAACCAGAGGAGTTGGCTTGGTCATATGCAGATAGCCTTCAAGAAAACCTGAGAATGTGGCCAAGGCTACTGAATGAGAGAGGCAGTAAATCTGGAGAGCTTTCTCTGCAGGGGTTTTGGGTGCCCAGAGTGGTGAAACATCTGAGGCCAGTCCTAGGTACACAGAGAGGCCTGTGTGGCCTTCTCTCTGTGGCTGGTGGCTGGAGGGTTTTGGAGATGTTTTGTCTGTAGTTGGAGCAGATGGGAGGATTATCAGACCACAGACCTGAGTGCTCTCTATGCTTTTACCACATCAGAAGGAATGGTAGATTTAAAGCTACAGCTTGGCTGAATGAACAAGACAATAGATAATTGGCCCAGGAGAGGAACAATGAGAAGTGTGCTTATCCTTTTGTTTGCCATTTGCAAGAGGGAAGCCATTTCAATTCCTCTTTCTTCACATCCTGGAGTACCAGAATGCATTTGATACAATATTAAATGCATTCTTAATGCATTGAGAATAACTCAGGTGAATAATCAAAATCAAACATGTAAGTAAGAATCAGCTTGTATAGTTTGAAGCACAAGCCAGCTTGGTGAAGATGCAGAGGTTCTATGGAAGTACCTGATTGCAAAGATCAGATTGGCTCCATAAAAATGTTGGGGTTTTTTCTCTATAAACTAAGGTCCTGTGGTAGTTTGGAACTTTCTTTGCAAGAAAATGGATGTGATGTTTTATTAGCAACAGGATATTGAATGTAAAAGAACATCTATTCAATCTTTCAATGCTATTTTCTATACCCTTTGCTCTTTATGTTGGTTAGAATAATTATTCCTGACGTCTCAAATTTTTTTAAAATTAATTATTATGTGAGGGAATTAGTTGTTTTCCAGTTTTACTCTTGCTCTGTGATTTAGCTGCATCCTCATTTATGTAAATGAAGTTTCATGTGGCTATGAGTCGTATAAGTATTCTTTAAGTGGAGATTTTAATTTTTTTTTTAAACAAGGATGGCAAGGATTAGAAGATTAGCTAAGAAAAATTATTTTTCTTGTAAACAGGTATTTACAGAATTTGTATTAAATAATGATCCTGGCCCTCAAAATTTAATCCACACGTCTAAAGTCATCGAGAGTACTGGGTATCATGAGTGTCCTGGGCTGTTTTACAGCCAAATGCCAACAACTCAGGCTGCCAGAGAGGAGCTTTTGTTACATTTGTTCTATATTGTAAAGTCAGTGGCATTGCCTCCATGATTATGTAAGATTCTTAAGAAAGATGATTGTAGGATACCAGGTTCCAGAACTGGAAGAGCAGCATAAATGACTAAGTATGCAGAATTACAGAAGGGCTTTTTCTTTGAAAGCTCATTTGTTTTTCCATTTTTTGTGCCATTCTAATAAAGTATCCTGCCTCTCTGCCAATTCTTGTTCCTCTTGCATTTATTTTGTCCTTAGCTCATTCAAGGTTATATGCATTAACATACTTTTCATGATTAAATATTTGTATAAACCCATTAAATTGTGTGATTTAATAAATAGGTTTATTGAAATTATTTATTTTACTAATGTGGGATACAGTCCACTTACGAATGTGTCTGAAAGCAGTTCTTTGGGCATAGTGCCTTTTTTAATTTCTGTTCCTTATCTGTCCTTCAGAGTAATCAGTGTGTTTTTAAACTGAGGGCAAGGTCTGAAACATTTATTTTGGCATTTACTTCAACAGTATGATTATGGTTGGTCAATTTGATTTCCTCAGTAACCAAAAAAATCCCCAAAAGTAATTTCTTCTTCATCATCTAATTAAATGCAAACACTACATGTGTTTTCTGTTGGTGATCAAAATTCATGGCATAAATGTCAACCCTTGTCTGAAACCTGCCAGTCTGTAGTAATGGAAATGGGATATTTAGTGTGCTTCAGCATTTAACATGATATGCTGGATTCAAGGAAATTTGGGTAAGACATTGTGTCAACTTCACTGGACTGACCTCTAGAATATTACAAACTGTTTATTAGTAAAGTTATTTGGTTTCCACATGCTAAGTATTAGAGAAAACATTGTAATGTATGTGTAGTGAAATAATCTAATATTAAAAATACTAACATTTCTTTACATATTTTACAAATCCATGCCAGATTTCCCTATGGATTCTAATAACGGCAACTGTAGAGGTGCTGGCATTGGTAAGTACACTTTTATAAAACTGTATGATAAGCTGTAGACTTTCAAATCCTTTAAATATTTCATTAAGTAACAGGGGTACTAAGTGATAAATACTTCAATACTTAGTCTTGACTGAGAATACTGTAGACTGTGCTTTTGCATTCCATGGGCAGGTGGGATTTGGGGCTGGTCAGCCTCAAAATGTCCATCAAAGCAAGAGGACTGTGCTGATTTTATTAAAAGTTTTGTCTTGAACAGAGAGAGTAATCATTAAATTGATTTTTCCCTGGGCAAAACCAGTGAAGATAATGGTTCAGTCTGACCTTAAAGTTTTCAAATTAAATTCAGTACTCTTTGTAGATAATAGCAATATTCCCATTAGCCTGAGGAGGTTGAGGGTGGCACCTTCTGAAGCTGCTTTTATTCCAGCAAGTCCCCTGTTGCTTTTTATTTCTGTTTTAGTTTTGCTGGAACTGAATAAAGCCCCTTGAGCATTACCACTACTTGCCAATGCAAAGAAGCAAAGCCCAGGATGGTAGCTAATAATTACAGGAATGTGAATCTTTTGCTCTAGTGAGCCAATGACTGTAGATTTCCTTGAATTTTATTATAATTCCATCTCAAGTTCTCCTCTTAGGTCTTTGTCAAGAAATGGAGACTTGGAAGCCTAGCACTGACCTCTATGTCTTTCCTTCTGCAGAGGTGCAGATGAGCTGCACTGATGTTCACTTCAGCAATATAAACACCTAGGCATGGTTGTTGAACCTAACATTAGGTACCTATATATATAAATTGAGCATTAAGCTCTGTGACCAAATTGCAAAAAGGTACCAGTAATGCCCAGTTTATAATACAGTTTAAACATTTCATCAGTAGGTCCCAATGTCAAAGCAGCTATATTAGTGCAAAATGTTCTTTAAATCACACTGCATACCCTCAGTGTCACCTTATACCAAAAGTATGAAGCATATCTTTACTGCTGCCTGTCCACAGGCATGTAGAAGGCATGTAATTCCAGTGAGTGACCCTGCAGTGGAAGAGGGAAGTTTCAGTCACATTGTTACTGTTGTGATGCTTTTTGATGACTGAAAGCAAAACCAGACCTAAAAAAATTCCATCTAGAAAATAGGGCAAGGATGCACAGAAAAATTGCTGATGCAGTGTCTGCTGATATCACTGCCTTTGACTGTACATACATTGAATTGCTGCTATCACTGCCTTTGACTGTACATACATGATTTTTGGTTCAATGTGCTACGTCTGTTTGAACTGACAAACCCAGTTGGATCACCTGAATGGCCCTGTTTCAAAATGGCTTTATTTATATGTTGAGTAAAGTAAATTTGTAGTTTTGCCATTGTAAATAGAGACTTTTTATTTGTTTTGCAAGTAGCAAACTGATGTATTTTTTAAAAAATCCTGTTCTCAGCTTTGTGGTTTCTGCATCTTATTGCTTGTGCTGCTGTGCATGGTCACAGGGAGCAGCACTCATGGGTTGTCCCAATTTGAGACACCTTTTTTCCCTGTCAGTGTCTGTTGGCAAAACCTTCCCTCCAAGTCTGCATGGGGTTTTTTTGGGACACCTTTTTTACCTCTGGCAGTGAACTACATTAGTTTCTGCTTCATCACATGCTCCTCAAGTCTCTTAGAAAAGTTTTGTTTCGGTTTTTTTATCCTGTTTTTTTATCCAGGAAGTATTTGCCAGGTTTGAGTGCTCGTGCAGGTCAGTATTACAGCCAGGTTTTCAATCATGCATGCACATATATTTAAGATGACACACATGTTTCTTGGTAGCAATCCATGGGGAAAACCATTCTCCCATGTAGTCCATGTCTTTTGGCATTTACACTGGGAAGATTTCAGGCAGAGATTTTGAGCAGTTGGTGGTCCTATATTTACTTGAAAAGAAAATGTAATGGCTAGCAGTGATGTCAGTCAAATCCAGTGGGAGCCTCTGCTGCCTGTCTCTGTGCTTGGGACACACCATTGTTGTGGTCTCCCAGCTCTTCTGGTAATTCTGGCAGCTTCTGAGGAGGCTGTCAGGTAGGATGGGATTTTCCCTCAGCATCAGGAGATGCAGGACATTTTTATAGCCACCTTTTGTGGGTGTTCCCACTCCCTGGGGGAAGGTCAACATTTGCCTTCCTTTGAAAATCACTGTACCAGGAACTGGGAGAGAGGAATTGATTCTGGCTCTAACTTTATAACTGACCTTGGCAAATGACTTTTGTGTTAGTTTCTGTGTCTCAAAATACAGAATAATAATTAGGAATAATGGCAGCATTTTGTAGAGTTCTTTTAAATGTAAATTTAAAAAGCATGAGGGTGACTAGGAGGTTCTTCAATAAGAACATGGGCAGGTCTATAATCTAGAAATAGAACTAGACTAACAAAATACACCCTAAAATCAATAAAGTTAGCCAATACTGCCTTAAAACTGAAGGAAATGTGAGGCTGTGTTCTTGTCTTGCAATTTAGTCTGTTTTATTTTACCTGGGACACAGTGCAAAGTACTGTGGAGCAGGAGGATGTTACAGTGTACAACTTGTTGGACTTGAGTGCTGAGGTGCCTGAGTGAGCGTGGGTCACAGGAGCACATCTTTTATGCTCTGTTTCAAGGCAGCTGCTAGTTGGCCTGCAGTATCCATGAGCTCACAAAGGCAGAAGGGAAGCCAAAAATCACTTCCCTTCTCTGCTTTTGTTATTTTAACACAAAGGCATAGAAAAGTTAAAGTCTGTAGGGCTCTATATATAGATTCCTGAGGATGTGTTTGAAATTCAAGGAAATAATATACTTTCCTTTTGAAATGTTTTCCTCTTTCCTGTATTTTTTTTTTGTATTTTCAACTACAAAAATTCTTCCAATGGAAAATAAATAATGATATGAAAAGTCAGTAACTGTATGATTCCACCTCTTTTTATTTTTTTTTTTAATATGCAGGAATCTTATATAGCAAATAAAAGTTCTTTTTCAGACTCTTCATGTTGGATTTAACTAAATCACTAGCTTATATGCATTGATATTTAGAATGATGGTGTATAGAAATAAGCTGCATTAAATCTACTCCCATTTTTGCCAAATCAGATGTCAAAATAGATGGCCATGCATATGTAATGCTGGGACCTGCTGTTTGAAATTACTGCACCAAACCACGCTCAGACACTAGTATAAAATAAGTAAATATTTGCAGTAGAACAACCAGCCCTGAAATACCAGTGGTGTTAATGAACACCACTGTGGGTCTGGAGCTTCAGTGTTACCATTCCCTGGGCACTAATGAAAATGTTTTTACCCCTGTTAGAGTTCCCAGCTGTCTGGCATCTGCACCTTTGGAAATGCTGCTCTGACAGTGCTCATTTGTGTTGGCTTTTTTAAAGTCTGTCCTTCTGGCCGCAAGGGCTAAGAATTTCTCTATTTTCATTAAACTTGGGCTTGTGGGTCATAATAAAATTGTGTAATATTTACACAATTCCTAATGGTGGATTGGATGGGCCTCTCAGCAACCTGATCTAGTTGAAGATGTCCCTGCTTATTTGCAAGGGGTTTGGACTAGATGGCCTTTAAAGGTCCCTTCCAGTGCCAGCTCTTCTGTGAATGCCTGCTAGCCAGAATATCCCAGTTTGCTAAACTAACCTGAGGTACATAGTGTTAAAAAAATATGTTCAATCATGCACTGCCGTAATATTTTCTTTCTGTGTCTCTCTTATGGTCTGTATGATAAAAGGAACAGAAAGGAGGGCATTCCTTAAGTACAGGAGAGAGAACAGCACTGTGAGGATGGAATTACAGCACCTGCAAGCACAGGATTGAACCTTGAATTGGCTTAAAGTGATGGTTTTGTCACTTCAGACTCAAAGTCTGTGTGTCTTTGTTGTTGTGTCGTGGTTTAGTGTTTGGGTTTTTTTAAATTTCAGTATGTCAGGTTTTCTCCTAAAAAATATTGAAGTTCTCAAGGACAGTTCCACATCTCCCAGCAGAACAGGCCAGGAATGCCCTGTGGTTTTTAGTATTTCACTGCAGTAAGCAAGTCAATTCAGTGAAATTTTTCGTTAGGTGTGAGCTCAGGGTTTTGGGAAGATTGTCACCGATTGCACGCTCTTTTCTTTCTAAACAAAGCTTTCTGTTTCTGTAGACCGCTGCAAGTGCAAGCCTGTAAAAGCTACCCAGAAGACCTATCTGCGCAACAACTACAACTACGGTGAGAACAGCTGCGTGGCCAGCTCCCAGCTTTTCCAAGGCTGCAGGAAGGGGAGAGTTCTCATTTAAAAAGCCTAAAAAGTTCACAGTGACTGCTGGTAACCCAATATTACTTATTACAAGGAGGAAGGTGTAGTCTGAAACATTTCCAAATTAGAAGGATGGAGGGGATTCGCTTAATATGTTAGTACAGGAGTATCTTTGTTGAGTTATTTCAGTTTTAGTGCAGGCATTTGGGATTCATGTATTTGTCAAGTGTGAACAGTGATGCAACAAAAATGACATTGTGGGCTGCTGTGCCTGAACTGCCTCTGTGATTTCCAATACACTCAGCTTTTGCAGAAGGGATGTTTTTAGTAGCTTTCATGCCCACTAGCTCTCCATGAGATCTAACAGGTTCTTCTCCTTCTGGTGTATCAAAGCCAGCAATGAGCATCTTGCCAGCTGTCTTAATCTGTCAGTAACACCTGTAAAAGTGCACACGTCCTGGTCTTCAAGCATATCACAGCTCCAGGCTCGTATTTTTCTTCATACTGTTTCTTTCAAGCAAATTAGGCTAATGAAGCCACTGAATACATAGCACAGGAACTGAACAATTGGCCCCCTCCTTATTGCAAAAACCAGGCCTTTTTAAGCAGTTAGGCCTTTATCAGTTACACAGTTTTAAAAGGTAACAAACATAATTCTACCAACCACCCTACACCATGATGTGAACACGTAATGGTGATATAACTTGTTTTTCTACCTCTAATTCAGCTGAGTCTCTTTCCCACAGTCCTTTCCTACTTAGCTAAAGTAGCAGGCCTGAGCTTTGCAAAGGTAACAAGGCCCTTATTTTAAAAGGCTTTACCTATATGCAACACTTCCCTTTTTCCCATTAATCAGGTGAAGAGCCTTAGGTTCAGCGAACTTTAAGGCTTTATTTAAATGGTAGCAATTGTATAATATTTATTAGGATTACGCGTTTATAAAACCAGAGTCAGACAATCTTCTTTTAAAAATAGTTGCTGTTAAAAGCTAAAAAGTTATAACTGTATTCAAACAATTTTTTGGTCGCTAGTCAGTTTTATGTTGTTTTGGTGGATTTGTTTATAAAAAAATTAGGGTGACTATTCTTTGGTCAGAAACTGCATATGGCAGAGTCATTGAGCCTGCTCCTGTCCATTTTCTCAACCTTTTGAAATTAAATAGGTTTCAAAAGGCATTTGAAATATCTTCAAACTAAAGCAATATTTTATCCTGAGATCTTAAAAGGTTTTGAGAAAGGGAATCACATAGGGTAAATTGCCCATCCTAGATGCACAAGTTAGTGTTTGTTGGCAGCTGTATTTAATGTGCCTGCAATACATGCTGGTTAATGGTTGTTATGGGCAATGCATGTGAAGTGAGGAGATGTGTAACTCTGTGGTTTTCTTTCTTCTATATTACCTTTTTAACATAGGAGACATTTGGAATTTGGGGTATCTCCTATTTATAGTGTGGAAAGGGACTCTTGGAGTGATGGGGCATTCTCTAGAGCATGACCTCTGGGTTGGCTTTGCATTTGTCTGTGGTATCAGTTCACTGGTCACCATGAGAGAATGAAAGGCTCTGCCTTTGAAAGGCAACCTTTCCTCCTGTGCAACTTAAGGCAAAAAGAAAGGGCAAGAGAGGAAACAATCAGAGAGGTCATTGGGTCAAGATCAGGAGCATTTGAAGTTCAGAAAGAGCAGAGCAGATTAGTGCTGGGTCACTGGAGAGAACAAAAAAGGTAAGGGCCTGTCATCCAGCAGAAACACTGATATGAGAAGTTTTAATGCACATTCACTTTTTGTGTAAGGTTCAGAGTGATGAAGTTTGCTCATCTGTACTGCAGGTAGTCAAACAGGGAACAGTCACAGCTCAAGGGAGAGGGAGAGCATACAAGAAATAGATTTAATATATTTAACGTGGACAGGGTGAAGAGGGAAGGAAGGAAGTCAAAGCCCAGCTTAAACAGGATGAAAATCCAACTAGTGCATAACTCCTGCTCCTGACCATATTATTAAGAGACACACTGAGCTACCTGGACCTCCTTGGTGGAGGGTGAAGTAATGAAGGGAAGAGATGGAGGCAGAGACATTGCAGTTCAGCTAAGCTTCTGATAAAGGACCATGCAAAAGACTAATCCCAGAGGTCACCAAGAACAGCTTGGGAGTAACCTGCATTATCTGCTGCTTCTAACAACGCTCTTTGGGACTTTTTTCCCAGTCATTCGGGCTAAAGTGAAGGAGGTGAAGACTAAATGTCACGATGTCACTGCAGTAGTGGAAGTGAAGGAGGTCCTGAAGTCTTCCCTAGTGAACATTCCGAAGGACACTGTCAACCTCCACACGAACTCTGGCTGCCTGTGTCCGCCGCTCAGTGCCAACGAAGAGTACATCATCATGGGCTACGAGGACGAGGAGCGCTCCAGGTGACTCTTTCTGAGCTGTCCTTGCAGCACGTTTGTTGTCACTGTTCCCCTGTCATTAGGCTGAACGTCAGAGCCAAAAGGAAGGAGAACTTTGTGTTGGGTGTCTGTACCTCTCCTTCGTGGTATTCAGGGAGGGCAAGGCTCTCTGCAGGCAAAGAGGTCTTAGTCTTGTGTGTGTTGGGTTGTGTAGCCTCTTGATGGAGTAACTGGTTGTCTCTGTTGTGTAGGTTACTCTTGGTGGAAGGCTCCATAGCTGAGAAGTGGAAGGAACGTCTTGGTAAAAAAATAAAGGTAAGAAAATACCTCACCAGAAGTCAAATGTGGGTGCCATAAAACATCTACCTATCTTTTCAAAATAAGGGAAGAAAATGCATATGCTGCCTCCAGTTAATTAATATCATGTATCAAAAACTAACGTGGTGTGTTATTTGCTGTATTACTTAGAACTGCATGCTGAGTAAATTAAAGGGATACGTTGAATTACCCTAAAGTATCCCAGTGTAGCAGCAGTCAAAACCTCTGTCTCGACAAAGCAAATAGTAGGAGTCTTGTAGCTCTGTTGGCAAGCTGTGCATTCCACAACATATGCCTGCTTAGTTGGGGTTGTGATATGATTTTAAAAAAAATCCCAGCAGACCAGGGGGCTTTACAAATGTTTTTCAGACTAAGCCAGGATTATTCTTTTAATATTCTTTAAATAGAGTTTTGCTCTCACCAAATTTTGTGGATTAGCAACTATTTTAAATTCATCTTCCTGACTCGGCTGAGGGAGGAACACGATAGGGAAGTGGTGTCACAGCGTATTGGAAGCAACGAGCTCAAACACAAGCCATGCACTATAGGATCATGGAATGGTTTGGGGGTGGAAGGGACCTTAAAGCCCATCTTGTCCCACCCCCTGCCATGGGCAGGGACACCTTCCACTATCCCAGGTTGCTCCAAGCCCCGTCCAAGCTGGCCTTGAACCCTTCCCCGGATATGGATGGGGCAGCCACAGCTTCTCTGTTCCTGTGCCAGGGCCTCAGCACCCTCACAGCCAAGAATTTCTTCTGTATAGCTAATCTAATCTAAATCTAATCTAATCTCTGTCACTTTAAAGCCATTACCCCTTGTCCTGTCATGACCTGCTCTTGTAAAAGTCCTTCTCCATCTCTCTTGTAGCCCCTTTAGTTATTGGAAGGTACTCTAAGATCTCACTGAACCCTTCTCCAGGCTGAGCAACCCCAACTCTTTATATGAAAATATATTCTGTTTTTTTCTTACTTAAATGTTTTCTAATGCCTTCCAAGTTCTGGAAAGATTATCTTTTTATGTTTCGATGCACTGCAAAGTATCAGTGATTTTGACATTGTCAGGAGTGTCACTTTACACAGAATATTCTTATTTTGACACAATTTCTCGGCAATTCATTTGCCATAATGGTTGTGCCTGTGCAAACCAGTCTTCTCTTCCACTCAGCACTTCCTTCATCAGTGTGAGGGTCACTGGCAGGAAAATACTGTTGTGTTTAAAAAAGCAAGATTTTTTGTGCACACTTCTCACATCAGTGGAGATTACAGGAGTGAAAAGATACAGGGATCTTATTTCACATTGTTGTTTGATTTGGTAGAACCCTAGGAAATCCAGTGCCACAGAGAAAATATCTCGTTGCTGCCATGGGCTGACTTCCGCTCAGTTTCAGTTCTTGGGTGGTAACATGATTTGTTGGAATTTTTTGGGGGAACACACTTACTTTCTCACTTACTTCCTTGTTATCTGTAACTTGCTGCCTCTGCCCTCGCACCCAGCCTGGGGGTGTTGAGGACCCTGCCACGTCACCACCCACTTCTCATCATCATCATCTTCTTCCTTTCCAAGAACATCAACAGATAGACTAACTAAATTTATTATGTTTTGTTTTTTAAATGTGACTTATATTGCCTGCAGAAATTAAAAAAAAATAATAATTATTTTAAATTAACAAGAATCCCTTGACTGTTTTTGCATCCTGCTTCCCCCAAAGACTGCAAGAGTAGCTTCATTTAGATTTTATTATTTCGAAGGTGAGTCCCCCTTGTGCTGAAGCCATTATGCCTTGTATCAGACCCTTCATTCACAGAGAAAGCCAGGAAACAGCTTCCCTATTAAATGACTTTTCCCAATAAGCTCTCATTGCACCCTTGAGCCCAGCGCAGGGTGACGCGGTGGAAACAGCAGCAGCTTTTCTGCTTTCGCTGCTGTTTGTGACCCCGTGGTTCCGCAGCCTCCCTCGTAACTCCTTTGCCTTTCCATCTGCAGCGCTGGGATCAGAAGCTCCGCCACCTTGGGAAGGGGAAGGCGGAGCCCGCACACGGCGACTCGGCCCCGAAGCCCGGCAATGCCAGCAGTGCCCGGCAGGCACGCAGTTAAATGTGGCTCGCTGCACGGGGACATGCAGGGGACTGTCTACCAAGACTTCATTGTTGGAGCAGCAAAGGAGGAATTGCACTATTGCACGTTATATTCTATTGTTTACTATGAAATTATGTTTTAGCTTTTATTAGTTTTTATTCGCCCTTTTGTTTTCCACCTTTTTCTTTTTGGATATGTGCAAGTTCTGGAAATGTGTATTTTTTTTTTTCTGTTACTAAGATCTGTAGAAAACTGCCCTTATGAGATGAAGAAGGACAAGGACATGTTCAATTTACCTTTTTATCTCCTGAATCTTCTTTGGGAGAAAATTCTGATGCAAGCAGGAATGAAATCTGGCAAAGACCATTGCTTAAAGTCATGACTCACACTGGCTTTCCCTGTTCACTCTTTCTTGGTCACTGCTGAAACTTGCTCTGTTTTGGGTAGGTTGTTATCTGGGTTTAAGTGTATCATTTTTTATTCTGAAATACATAAAAAATTTTTGTTAAGGAAACTGTTTGAATCAGTACAGCTTTATTAAGTTTTCTTACAGATGAACCACTTGCATAAGGCAGAGTCTAAATATTTCCTGCAACAAACACAATGTGTGTGTACACAGGGAACCTGGGCTTTCCAGTGCTTTGGACCTTGAAGGAAGGATTGTCTAGTTCTGTAACCATAAATTATAACATGCTTCTTCTCTTATAATGGCAGTTTTTTTCCCCTTTTCTCAGCTGAGTTATAGGAGTAGACAGATTCACCAGGCCTGCTTCTCAGTACAGGTCTGCAGTTTAGCCTTTTGATTTTGTGGTGTTATTCTTAAATCCGTGCCTACATAAACAAGTGTTCAATGCTCAATAACATATTTCCAATAAAAGAATTGTAGTTGCCAACACAGACCTTACCTGACTTCTGAAGCAACAATCATATTGCTAATACTACTCTTGAAAATATAAAAAACAAAAAACCTTAACTTCTGTGCTTTACTAGAAATCTTTGCAGATGGTGCCAACATATTGGAAATTTTCTTTGTTTTTCTATTCTCCCATGCTGAAAAGAAATTAAAACAGGATACATCAAAGAACAATCCTCTTTGGCATGGTCTGCAGAGGGGAACTGGCTCTTCTTATAAATAGCAAATGACTGTTGTGTTCTGGCTGTCAGTACTGTCTTTAGTACACTAGGGCTGCCTGTCAGTAAGGAAATAGTGTTGAGTTGTTGGTGGTTTGAAAATATGATGATGACAAGTAGGACAGAAGTATTTGGGAATATTATAATAATGCTGTTTTAAGATTTCAGTTAATAACCAGCAGTCTTGGGACAGGTTTTCCATTGGGCTAGATACCAAGAAAGTTGAAAAAGAACAACATCCTGCAACACTCACATTTTTGTTTATAATTTTAAAAAAAGAGATAATTAGGGGAAAGATTGATTCTGAAAGCTGGCAGAAGGATATTAATCCTGCAGGTATTAAATCCTCAGTATTTTCTCAGAATCACACAGATCACAGAATTATTTAGGTTGGAAAAGACCTCCAGGATCAAGTCCAAGCTTTGATTGATCTCCACCATTTCAACTAGACCAGAGCACTAAGTGCCATGTCGTTTTTTCTTGAAGACCTCCAGGGATGGTGACTTTAACAAGTATTTCTACTGAGTTGGTAAATAACGGAACAATTTGTTAAGTTGTGAATAGCTTGTTAAATAATGTTAAAAACCTCATTGTTTACCCCAAGCACCCATTGAAGTCACTTAGATGAGTGCTGGGATCGCAGGGTCCACAGTCAACACTCATCATGTCGTGTTCTGCTGTGAAAAGAAATGTGAATTCATAAAACCCTGTTAAAGATGTAGAAAATCCCCAGACAGTTGAGAGGTTAGCCTTTGCTAGCCACCACTTCTGAAGATGGCCTCTCCCATACCATTTCCCTGTGATTTTTTTTGTTTAAGTACTCAGTGAATATCAGTTAATGTGAGAAGGAAAATCTGCTGCACAAAAAGCCAAGAAAACCAAACTTCTGAGTAAGCATGTTTACTACTGTCCTCCTGTCCTCACTCTCAAAGCCTTTGGAAGAAAGCATGGTTTGTTATTTTACATTTTGCCTGATTAGGTCTCTGTTTGACAGTCCCTGTGTCAGGAAAATTAATCCATGATGTCAGAGCTTTATGTCCAAAAAGGAGACAGAGGAGTCCTATAAGTTTATTTGAACAAAGGGAGAGGCCATGGGGCAGTTCCCATGGCATCTCTCAAATTGCTGGAGGATGCAGCCTTCTTTTTATCCCAATTTCCCAGCTGCATTTCCCTCTCTCTTTCCCCCTTGGCTGAGGTACTTGAGAGGTACAGGCTCCCCGAATCACCTAATACAGACCCCCCTTTTCTTTGTATCTCTGTTCTTTTTCTCTAAGTCCAGGAATTTAGCACAGCCTTGGGTGACAGTCTGTGTCAATTAGTGGAATTCCTCTGGAATTTATGGTCCCTCCCTTTGCTTCTTTCACCTATCAGTATCTGGCTTTATCTACCAGCAGGCCCACAGTTTGTTTGTAAAGACACATCTCTCTCATTCCTTTTACCAGAACATCCCATGCAGTTTAGAACTAGAGACTGTGGTGTGAAAACTTTGGGTTTTTTAAGTCTTTCCTAAGTTGGGTGGAGCTTTGACTTATATTCCCAAGTCCTGCACTCAAACTGGGTCAGTGTATGCTAACAGGTAGTGTTTTATTCAATTAATTTGTTTGTAAAAGTCCTGCTTCCCATCCAGCATCTACTTCATTCCTCTCTCAAAGTAAAGATACACATACTTTCAATCCCCATAGCTAAAGCCAAAGAAAAAATAATGCTGTGTGAGGATGAAGAAAAGGGAAGATGCACAGTTTGGGAACAAAACCACCTCTGTCACTGCAGAGAGAACAGCACCTGACCTGAGGTGTCACCAGGGACAAGAAGCAGCTGTTTCTGTCATATCCTGTGCTGCTCAGTGCAATGCTGGTAAGTGATTCTGTAGTTTGTGCAGGGCTCTGCCCTCACTGGAGCCTTGCTCTGTCACTTGTTTTGGGAAAAAATTACCTTGAATTGCTTTAGAGCACTGGCTGCACCGAGGCTTCTGGTGTGGGCTCTGATGGTCTGTCCCTTTTAAATGACTTTCCATATGCTGGAAGGAAGGCTGATTCCACTCTGTTTCCCAAGATCTTACTGAACAGTATAGAGACAGTATATAGCTTTTAATCTTTTTACCTGCAGTGAAACTATTTGAGGGTCATGGTCAGTCCATTAGTTTTGTAAAAAATTTTAATAGCTATGAGAAAAAGTGTTCTGTAGTAATTCAGAGTATTTCCTTGTTTCATTTCAGAACTGGTTTGTTGGGAGGCAGCACTAAAATCCTATAAAAAGAGGGCAAACAGAACAGCATGTGATAGCCAGCTTGTTAATGGTGTACAATGTGGTTATTTCACTGGGTGATGCACATGATGCACATACCTACTCATGCACATGTGACCAAGTATCATGGGATGTATAGAAGGATTGATTAAAGCCATGCCTTTCCCATATCTGGGTTAGATTAGTCCAGAGAGAAAATATGCAGCTTAAAATCTCTGTGAATAATTAGCCTGACAAGTTACTTCTCTGGTGCAGCTCAGCGGATGAGGAGGCAGGAGGAATGAACACCAAAGTTGCTTGTTCACAAGCAGTATCTTTAATTTCTGGCAGGGGTTCACTCATGGCTTTAAGAGGTCTGCTCTGGACATGTTAGCAGTGGCATGAAAATAACAGAGCTTGATTTCAGCCTGGGAATTATTATTTTGGAGTGTATTTCCTTCCATTGAAGCCAATAATTGTCAGAGTCTATAGGGTGAGACACATTTTGAGAAGAGCACAGCTGAAGAGCACAGGGAAAAGAGCCAGTGAGAAGAGCACAGTTCAGTCCATCAGGGTGTTGCAGGACTAAACTGGAATCAGGGGTTTATAAAAAATCTGGGGATTGCAGTCCCCTATCCTGAGCAGTGGGTTATTTAGTGCCTGGTTCTTCCCTTGCTTTTCCTCTGGAAAGCATCTGCCTGTGTTCCAAACCTGGAGCTGCCTCGCACAAGGCTTCCTGGACATTTGCTACACCTCAGTTTTTCAGGAGAAATGTGTGTAGGTGCAGAATTAGCTGAAGCCACCTTTGGAGCAGCAGCTGTTTTGGTGGGCAGCTTCTCTTTGGTTACAAAGTAGGGCACATAAGGACATAGGAAATCCTGAGGCTGCACTGCTCCCTCAGTAATTTTTTTGCAAATGAGCCTAGGTTATGCTGTGAAACCCATGGGAAAGACTCCACATCAGCACTGACTGAGCCCACTGCTGCAATCCAGGTTGGAGATGGCAAACCAGGTCACTGCTTCCTTTGCAGAGCAGCTTAAATCCTACACGGAGCCCAGATAAGCCTTGTCATGCAGGAGAGATTACTGGCTCTGAAGTAAACCTCCTCTGGCCAGTAGGGTGCTCTGGGCCAGCCAACTGCCCCTCACCTACTTCAGGGCTTGGAAGGTTTAACGAGTGATAAGGAAGGGAGATGGGGGAGGGATAGAAAAGGAGTTTCAGGACAAGAGCAGCAGAAGGAAATTACTTGTGACTCTGCTCTTGTGGCCCTTTGCCAGGCAGTGCATTGTGAAAAGCACAGATATGTTACTGCATAACTAAAGGCAGCATCAGACTGTCACAGGTGAATAGAAGAACTGAATGCATGTGTCATCAGCAGATCTAATATTAGGACTTGCTGAATTTTGAGTGCTGAACACTGCAAATATGACCTTCCCGTGCAGTTATCTAGGGTTTGAAATAGGTCAGAAGATTTTGATCACTTTATCCTCTATGATCCATTTGGAAAATTGATTGTCCTGCATATGGACCTGTTTCTGTCCCAGGTGGTGTGGCTCCTTCTGGCCCTCTCTTTGCTTTGCTGAGGTAGGAAAACCTGCACCACCCTTTCTTTGGTCCCAGACTGAGTATCTGAAAGTGGACATTGGTCACCAGGTTTTACATGCATAATTCCAGCTTTTTCCAGCATTTCCCTCTGGGAGATTTTTTGTCTGTGACAGGATAACCAGGCTCTTCTATGCCGTGCACCAGTCTCCATTGCCCCAGGAACTTCACTAAGAGGCTCACAGTCTCTCTGCTGCCCTTTGACAGTGTGGTTTTCCTGCTGCCCCGGCCTCATGGAACCTTTACCACTTGCACTCTCTCTGACATGCCACCTCACATTCCCTGAGGGCTTCCTTTCTGATACAGGTATCCCTCCTGTTCCAGACTGGATGCTGGTTTGATTTTTTTGCCTTGCAGCTCTCCCTCTCTGCTTTCTTGTGGCTTTCTGCTCCGCTGTGCCCTGTGTGTTTCCTGGCTGCTTATCTCCTTTTCTTCCACTCATTGTTCCCCATTCCCGCAGCTAGAGCCAAGCCTCCTGCCCCTGGCTGATGACTACCAGGGACATTTGCTTCCTCCCATTGCCTCACATCCCCTTTCAAGGGGGTCTGTGAAGATCAGTTACAGGGAAATTTAGCTTAGCTGTGGAGAACTTAAACTGAAGTGCCCAAGAGTTCTTGGTACATTGTTGACCCTGTGGCAGCCCTCATGATTTAATGTAAAATTTCTCACACCGTCCCAGAGTGCCAAGAAATTAAAGTGCTGGAGCTGCTGAGACAAAGGTCTGGCTTTTCCTTGCCTGTGTGGGTGGATGAAGTATTCCTCCCTAGCTTTGCCCCTGGAATTGACTGTGTCTGGAATCAGAGCCGAACAAAACAACTCCAGTCCCCAAACAGCTGATATTTAATACTTCAGGCTGTGCAACTGTGCATTTCCTAAATGTTTTGGTGCACAATTATGGATTGGAAATGGAAAGCTGAGTCTTATTAGAAGTATTGGGCAGCCTTAAATCCCTTGGTTTGAGGAACCCTTTGTCTGACACCTAAATAGTAAGTACCAGGTAACCCATTGCCCAGCATGGACAGTTTCTTCTGGAGCACAAAACACGGCACAGGATGTTCTTAACAAGCTACTTGAGGAAAATCAGGGGGAAAAAAAAGTTTGTGTTTCCCAGCTGCATTTCAGTCCATGATTTTAGCACGTTTTTTCTTGTGAGAGGCTGAAAAGCAGTGGGAGTCTGGAGGGGAAGTAGAGGCCTGAAAAGAGTGCAGGCTGAAAAGGGATGGGAGGCCAAAGGAGTGTGGAAGACTGAAGGGCAAAAAGTGGAGGCTGAAACTTGGGGAGAGGCTAAAGTGCTGTGGGACACTAAAGAAATCTTTTGGTGAAATGGAGTCTGAGAGTCTATTGAAGAGAGGAGGAATAAGGAGAAACCATTAAATAGAGTGGAGGCTTAGTATAAAGGTGAGGCCCTAAAGGGGTAGAGGGACAAAGAAGAGTGGGAGACTGAAAAAGAACAGAAGGATCAGTGTAGAAGGTAGAGGGGAAAAAAAACTGTGGAAATGGAGTAAACAAGGAAGGCTGGAAAAAAAAAGCAGAGGCTAAAAATGAGAAGGAGGCCAGAAAGGAAGTGTAATTGGGTAATGAGAGAGCATTCTAGTGGAATATCAGTGAATTGGATACCTTTTCTGGATGAATATTACTTTCTGGTTGACAAACTTAACTGGTGTTCTCCCAGATGGCCTGAAATAGGTATTTCAGACTGTGGTTTCCCAGGTGTCAATTTAGGAACCTCTATGTTCAGTGCTATTTATTAACAATTTTCTTTTTAAGGGAAAAAGTTTGCTTGTTCAGCTTGATTGTATTAAAAATACCAAGACAGCAGTTTGCTAAAATATTAATATTTTCATCATAGATTGGATTTAATGAGGTATGCTAGCTTGTGCCAACATTGTGCTGTTAACCTGTGACTCCTAACACCTGCCATAAAATACAGGTAATTCAGTCATTCAGTCTGAAGGGTTTCATTTATCCATGCCAGGCACAGGGATTTGTACCCTCAGTGTGGGCAGTGATGTTTTAAGCCAGAGCTTTAACAAGGTGCAAGGTTCTCCTGTACACTGATGTAGTCACAGAAGGCAGTCACAGTCAGCTCTGCCACAGAGGAAGGGGTTAGACTGTAGTATCTTGACCATACTTCAAATTCTTAATTAAACAGCAAATTGTTGTGAATGGTGAGGATTATTCAGTGTGAGAAGTATTTTCCATGCCTCTGCAATAATAACAGAGCCATTGAAATACTACTTTTCCATATTTTCAGGCTGTCTTAACAATTACAAGCAAGGTATTTTAAAAGCAGTGTTCTCTGGGTTTAGATGGCTGCTGCTCTGCATTTCCCTGCCTCGGGAGCCTATAAAACAGAGGGGTATGGAAAACTCCTACTCTGGATTTACATTCTGGACCTCCAGTCTTGTGGCCCACTGCTTGCACCATTCCTGGAGAAGGGGGTGAGGTCTGGTGACCTCACTGAGGGTATTTCCCTGTGTAGCACTGTACAGTGATGACCAGCAAGAGTTGAGCTGTCCAGGAACCTGCAAACTCTTTACATCAACTCCCAGGCCATAAAAATTCTCTCAAACCAAGATATTAAAAACTGGAATCTTCCTGGAGCTTGGGCTTTCTTTAGGTTACCTGTCTACTTTTTTTTTTTACCATGTCAACTGTTGTTTCACATCCATTTTCACACTGAGAGACAAAGAATGTGCCTGTCAATAATTCTTTAAAAAAAAATCAACTTCCAGCTGTAATTGTCTCCTAAGTATCATGACTAATTAAAGCTATGCCCAAAAGTGAAGGCAGCTGCTGGGAGCAGTGTAACACCAAATACCACCAGCTGTGGCCCATTACTGGCCCTCCTAGTAGTCAGGGGAAGAAAAGGAGTAATTAGAGGGGTTTAGTAAAATGAAATGTTATGGCATAACTGGGCTTTGCCTGCTGCAATAACACAAAAACTATTGTCTTGCCTTGGGATGGACTATACTGATTTAGTTTCTGTTTGTTTGCCTTTTTATGGTGTGTTTGGGAGCAGGAGTAAAGGACTGCAGGAATGAGAATCCTCTGGTAGAGAAACTACATTTTATCAACCTTGCAAATGTAATCCCTGAAAGTTACCTGGAAATAAGTGCTAGTTCTAGTCTCATAAAAAGGCAGCAGGTTTGGCTAACAGCTGTGTGATATCTTGGGGTTTTTTGTTTTGGGTTTTTTTGGGGGTTTTTTTGTTTTGTTTGTTTGTTTGTTTTTTAATTCTTTGATGTGATTCTCACTTCTGGTGAGAGCTGTATTCAGTGTCAAAGGATCTGGGTGTGAGCACCAGAGCCGGGCCACCTTAACAGGGTCAGTTGAAGGTTTTGCTCTGATTTCATACTGCTGCTTACTTTTGTGACTGAATTACTGAATATGCTGAATTTGCATTGGAAAAATAACTCCTGTACCTTTTCCAGGACAAATCTCTGCTTAGGGCAGAGGTCTTCAGGTTAGTAATGCAAGCAGATATTCTGCATGGAGCAGAAGGTATTCCCTAGGGTATACAGATCTCCCTGATTCCCCTCAGCTTCAGAGCACTGAAGGGGAACTTTCTTCTGGCTCTTTTAAACAAGGTTCTCTATGTGCCCTTCTCTGAGTGCAGATACTGTTTTTTCAGCAAATGCCACATGAAATTGTAAAGTGTACCCTTAGGAACTTTCAAACCCAGCTCTGCATTAACACATACCAACAAAATCACAGTGCAGTCCTGGTTTTAACTTTGCAGGGATCATTGGGGAGTTTTAGCTGTTAGTGCGACAGTGGATCTTTGTTTCCAGATGTTTTTTTGGGATGGGAATCTTAGGAACAATATAAAATTCTGATAGGAATGTGTTGATGGTAGAGAGTTGTGCTGGAGGTTTTCATGCAGGAGTTTGCTTTCAGTAGATTGCTGTGTAAGTCTTACTATAAGAGGAGCAATGAGTTTTAAGCTGCAGGATGCAAAAAAGGGATGTTAATTTAGCGTGAATTGATGAAAACTTGGTGCTTTGTAAGGTGCAGAATGAGGGACAAAGTTGAGGTTGTCTGTGCAGTGAAACTGGTACAAAAAATTAGTGCAAAGTGCTCGAAGGAGGACTGTGTCTTCCTGGTGTGTTTCCCAGTATGTTAGAGGATTATAAGCTTGAACTTCAAAAAATTCAAGACTATTTGAAATAATTTTAGAAAAATTTGGTCTTTGGCCATAGCTTCTCTTAATAACAAATTCTTTTCTCCCTCTGGAGAAAACTTGAGTAAAAGTGGATCAACAGGTAGCATTGAAACTGGTGAATTAATATGAGGATTTATTTTGGGACCTGATGGGCTTTAAATTCTGTAACATGTTTGGCATTGCACTACCACAACTCGTACCAACACTGTGCTCCAGAAGATGCAGTTTAAGGTGTTTTAAGGCTCACATTACTTAGGTGAGTTTCAGACCAGGGTCTAAAGGAACTAAATAAATGCCAGGAGCTCTTATTATAATCCTAGCTTAGTTAATAACTTCTCTCTTTAATTTTGAAGTGGTACATCCTAATGATGTGATGAATACAGTGGCAGGACTGTGAGAAAATATATTGTTGGAAAAAATAAAGTGGGTAAGGAGCCAAGCAAAATGGATGATAATGACTATCTTTGGTAAAATAAAAACCTTTAAGTTCATGCTTATGTCTATAAAGGTTAAAAACTTCTTTAGGCAGTGTGTAAGCTCTTGAAAATTCAGAGCAGAGTAGGAAATGATGGTATGAGGTAGTTAAGAATGCCATAGGAAATATGGATCTGTTCCACAGGCCTTGGTGCCTAGAGCTGAGAATCAAATTTTATCTGTTTAATGCAAAGTGTCAATGACATCCATTATTTAGGGAAAGAGAGGGAAAGAGAACACAAGGTCTCCAGTTTTATCCAAAGCCACCTTGTTAACTTTTCTCAGGATACCAAATGTCTGTGCTACAGATTGTGAACTACAAGGTAAGTTTCATATGAGCCAAGTAAAATTCTGTTTTACAATATACTGTTAGTAGATATTCTTCCTCTATCTTCTTGATTACAGTTGTCACTTTTTGATGTTCATGATGGTCTTGGAATAGTGGGGTTGAGTTTTCCAGGATGCATTTCCCAGTACAAGTTTTTTTAATGCTGTGCCCCATTTTTGTTCTGTGGGGTTGTTCTGGGTGTTTTTTTTTGTTTGGTTTGTTTTGTTTTAAATAAAGTTGGTCATACTGGGAGTATTACAACTCTTAGATGTATAGAAACAACAAGGGTTTCTCCTTTCTTAACTCCCAAAAACATCCATGGATTTCTCCTTCTCAAAATTTGTCAACAGGATACATAGAAGAAATGCAACTTTTAAACAAATTGAGTAATATATTGGTTAAGAATGCATTTAAACTAATAATTCTGTGTTGTATTATCTTCAGCGGGGAGATCAGCATATAAAGCAGAAGTGCATCACATTTTCCAAGGTCTTATGAGATGCTGTTTATCTTGCTTGTTTTAGTTATCTTTTGAAAGATTACCTGGGCCTTGATGTAACTTGTGTGGAGGCTCTCCCTGACTCAAAGTGGTTTTGAAGACAAGTTGGTCTTTGTGGTTATAGCATGTCAGGCTGATGAGAGAGCACTTGTTAAGAAAACACATCTATTTTATGGCATAGAGATTAAAAATATGCTAACTGTACATTCCCAAATAACCTCATGAAAAGATCTGCCCTTTAGATACGAGGAGAAGACTGTGGGTTATGCTGCAAATTAAGGGCTTAGTTGGGAAGCAATTTTTCAGGGAGAATGCCTACCTTTGTGCTTCCTTTCACACATCTGAATGGCTGCCTGTTCCTACATGTGTGATTCATTCTCCAGAGAAGATGTCAGAGCTGTATTATTTGACTAACTCAATGGGAGTGCAGCCAGATCATCCTGCTTGAGTCATCCAGATGGTAATATTTCATCAGCCCCACAGACCTCTGGCTTACAACATGCAGGGCTTGAAAGAGGTAGGGAAGGAAGAAGAAAAACCCATGCTGAGTGCTCTTCACCCTGATGGCCCTGCTAGGAGCCCATTCCCAGGGGATTTGTCCTGCCTTGCTGTTTGTCATGGGGAAAAAAGGTTGCAGAAGGGATTTGTCCTAACATTGAAGGGGGGAATTTTTGTAGTCTTGAAGAAATTTATTGGCTAATAGAAGTGTTTCCTACAAAGCTCTAGAATTGTAACATTGCTGATACATTGTTGATGGGGACAGAGCAAACAAAAAAATATTCTTTCTGAACGGAATTATGAGTAGAGTGGATCAATGTTTCAAAGCAGAAGTCCTTAACTTAAAGTTAATTTTTAATTTATTGTTGTTGTCATTAAGTTGTATGAGAAATGGATTAACTTTTTAAATTTCACTTTCTTGGTTTGACCATGAGAGCAGGAGTTGACTGGAAGCCAAGGACTTTTAAACAGTTCCATGAATTGGGAAATTCCAAGCCCCAAAAGCCTCTCATTCTTCATTCCTTTCATTCTTTCAACAATAATGCAGATATGTCCCCAGTGACAGCTTGTAAAGAATGCAGAAGCCCCACTCTTGAGTACCAAAATAGGATGACTTCAGAAATTTGCAAACACCTTGCCATGCAAAGCACCTTATCTTTCCCCAGCATGCTCTACTAGGTTGGCTCAGGAAGGTATCCAAAACGGCAGTTCTGACCTCTTTCATGCCTAATTATCCTGTTACCTAGTTTAGTAGAAGGGTTAAAGTAATGGTGTCCAAACAGAAATGCAGGAACTATCCATGTATGGGCATGAGAAGATTTAGGGTGATTTTGGCTTGTTTACCTGCAGGAGGTGGAATACGTAAAGGACTAAATACCAGCACTTAATAAATGCTTCTAAGGGCGTGGAGCCTGCAAGAAACTAAAATTTGTAGATTAATGCTCTATGTAGGACATTAGCTGCTGCAGTCTTACCAGATGCAGAATTGCAGTACAGACACCTACCAGAAGACAACAGATTTGGCTAACCAGAACCACAGAGATTTGTGAATTACTTTCTGGAAGACGAGCCCCCTTGTTTGTTTTGTAACACTTCCATCAGAAATGGAACAGTTCTATGAGTGTGGTTGAAATAGCTGCTCTGAAGCTGCTGGTGCTGGTGGTCTGCAGCCTGTAGGTCACTGGCTGGACAGACTACAACTACATTCTGTTATGGTTTTTGGAACTTCTACAGATGTCTGACATGAACAGAAATATAGAATAATAGAATGAAAATAAAGAGTAATTCATATGAATCTTCTTAAATCAGGCTGCTCAGGAACTTCTCCACTGGAGTTCTACATATCTTCAAGGATGGAGATTCCATGGTCTTCTCCAGTGTTTGACCATCCTTGTGATGAAAATAGTTTTCCTTATATCTGATGTATATGTTTTTATCTTCTGAGGCCTGTGAAAAGCTATAGCTCATCTTAATGCTGTAGTTTATCTGCCTCTGAAGCAAACAGTGAATGAATTAAAATACATTTGTGAATATCTTTGTATGGCAAGTGAAATTAAAAGAAATAATTTCTTCCAGGCTAAAAATCACATAGAAAAATGTTTTTCTTGAGTTTTTGACATTTTATGCAAGCCTTGAAGCTTCCCTCTCCCCCAGAAGTGAAGCAAACACAAAACTGGATTGATCTTCTAAAGCAGTGGAGTGATGGGGTTCATCACTATGATTTGATGTAAGTGGTTACATTCAGTGCACTGGAGAGCTGTGAAAGCAGCACGCTTCCCTCCTGCTCTATCCAGAAATACAGCCTGAGACACCGTTGTGATGGCTCAAGGGCAGCAGCAGTTAATGGAGCTTTATTGGACTTTTCCCTTAGTGCTGAGGAATGACATGTGGCAGGAGGAATTTGACACTGAGCAGTTGCTGAAGATCTGCAGGTTTCCTTATTTATTCAGGGAAGAAAGCAGTATTTTTTAAATATGACTATTGCTTGGAATTCCAGCTGTTTAAATGGAGATAGAAGATATAATGGGCACATTAATACTTTTGAGATAACTTAAGATGAAATTATGCAGACAAATGACAGCAGCTAAGGAGGATGAGGAAAACCAGTACTTCCAGTCTAAGACTTCCCTCCAGCATTTTCCAGATGAATTCTGCATTGAGCTGCTGGAATAGCTTCACCGTCAAAGCATGATACAGATACAGGAAAAAAAAAATATACTGAGCACAGGCTATTTAGAGTTTTGCTTGAAATATTTACTTGTAAGAATCTGATGTTACTGTTTAAAATTTCCTTCTCTTGCTTGTCTGTAGCTACATCTATAATTTAAAGTCATGGATCTAAATGAAGAGACATAGGTATGAATACGTTACAACATGCAATTAACTACTTTGTAGTAGCTTCCAATGTGAATATTTCCTGAACCTCCACAAACCTGATTCTCTCTCAAGTACTCTGTCTTCACTGGTGTGCTAATGCTCCAAATGTCCTTGCTCATGGATCTCCTAAATGTGGTAAAACATGTCTTCAGTTCCTGCCTACTATGAAAGTGGGAGAAGTAGATTTTTACAGCTGTTTTGTCCTCTCCTGAGATGCCTTCTCTCTCTCTTTAGTGTGCTGTGGATCCTTTTCCCTGATGTTATTCTCACAACCCAGGAGATCCTGGGTTGCTTTCCTCTGCAAGGTTATGCTTTCCTGTCATCCAGAAAGGTGGTTTAGGGAATCTTCCAGCTCCACTGCAGTTATCTACAGCAATCAAATGTTAAAGTCTGTGTGTATAAGTAGAAATTTTCTTGTTTGTTCTAGTGCAAGATTGTTTCATAAAATCGAAACATTGAAATATTTATTCATTGGGATTTGGTGAAGTTTGCATGGTTGGTTTTCTGTAAAGTTCAACAGGACTCCAAAGTGTGGATGTATATATCTTCTTAATGTGACTCCCTTGGTCTAAATCCTGTCCTGTGAAGGATGTCAGGTACTGAATCTGAGGAAGATAGAGCTCAGAACTCTGCATCACCCCAATGTCAGCATCATTCCATTGGGCATGCATAGCTGCAAGCTCCATCTCCTAGAGTACTTTCTTCCACCATGATTTTAAATGTGGCTTTTGTAAAAAGACTCCTCTAAATTTTTTAACAAAGCCTCTTCAGAATAAAAGAAAGTGAGCTTTGTAAAGTGTTTTTTCCTCCACAATACAGTTAGCATTTTAATCCGCTTTAATCTTCCCAACAGTTTACTGAGTTTTAGGAAATATCAAACTCCTTTTAGAAGACAGAACAACAGATTTTATTTGACCTGAATGAGGAAATGCAGAACAGCTCAGGAAGCTTCCCTGGGTGCTTATTAAACTTTCTAATTACTGTTTAGCCAATATAAACCTCACAGCTAGCGTTCAAATATTTTGAAGGTTGAGCTGATAGTGGGAGATTAACTGGAACAAGTGTGTTATTAAATGTGGTTTAGACCTTGCATATTTAATAATGCAATTAATGTCATTGAAATTATCCCCAACTCAGTTCTACAAGAAAAACTCTCTAGGAGCTCTCTCACTTCACTGATGTGGCTGGGGGTGCACAGGGGGAGACTCTGCAAGGAGAGACAGCAGATGCTGAGGACCTGTGCCTGTTTCTACTCTGGACTAGCACTGGTCTGTGCCTGCAGCCTGAGTTCCCCTGGATGATAGGAGCAGACTATCAGTTTAGTATGGTCCCAGAGCAGTCCATCTTTTGTGCTTTGAGGATATTCTGCCATGTGAATCAAACTGTGGGAGCTGGGGATGACAGGAGGGTTTTCTTCAAAACTGGAAGCAAGAGAGATGGTTGCTCTGTGAACACCTGGCATTGCTCCTTTGACTCCTCTGGGGCTTTTTTAGCCTCATAGACTGAGCTTCCCACTCTTCAAGCTGTCTCTGTGTGCTACAGTTTCTCAAAATAACCAGTAGAGAGATGTTTGTATTTGTTAAATCCACACATGTGGAGAATGAAGAAAATCTCTCCTGGTCGCAGCTTACATTTTACAAAATCTTGTGTCTTATGTTTTAATGTTCTTCTCTCAGCCCTGGTTGCTCCTTGTTTCCCCCTTCTTCCGAGCAGGCATTCTCACCAGACATTATCCCAATGCACTTCTAGAGGAGTCCCAAATATGAAGCTAATGCAGCAGGTCAGAGGCTGGTTTCAGGCAATCACTGATATTACTGGCCCTAACAGGAAAAAATCGAGGTAAGTTCATGTGCTCACATTTGCTCTTTAAGTATCTGGTATATGAGTAGGTGTGAGAGATGCAGAGAACATTACAGTGAGTCAGTAGGAACTTTTTCTTGGCACATGTTAGTCACGGAATCACAGAATGCTTTGGGGTGGAAGGGACCTTAAATATCATCTCATTCCACAACCCCTGCCATGGGCAGGGACAACTTCCACTAGACTAGGTTGTCCAAAGCCCCATCCAGCCTGGCTTGGAACACTTCCAATTAGGAGTGAAGAAGACAATATTTGTTCAAAGAAAACACTGAACTTTTTTTCACTGTTGCTCCACAAATGTCACATTATTGCGGGTCTCTGCAAGCTTCACTTCCATTCTTCTCACTGATGTGCTTTGAATGCCTTTTTCATTCTATGTGCTTCATTCTGTTTATGTGGTTCTCCCCCTTCTACCTATGCTTGGAGAATGTCATCTCCTCCAGAGGCTGCTTTGCCAGCTGACCATCCCCAGCTAGGACCAGAGCAGTGCTTGGGTCAAATGGAAATTTACCCCTGCTGTTATTACACTTTCCAGTGCTGTGTAAATATTTACTGTATTTACTAAAGATGCCTTACTATTAGACAAAATTCTCTGCAGGTGGTGTTCTGGAAATTAACTGACCAGTGTGCTACCTGCAACTACCTCCTCTTGCTTCCACCCTTCAGCTATTGGCTAAGGGTGGGAGCAACTTGCAGCTCTAGGGGAGATTTTCCCAGAGAGCAGTCACAGAGAATAGACTCTTTTCTGTCTTGCGGCGTCTCAATAAATTGTTTTCCTGAGCTTTATTTCTAATATATTATTTATGATGTGTAAGAAGTGATTAAAATACTGACACTGCTCAGGCGCACTTTGTGTGTAAGGAAATGTAATCTTAAATATTTAATGTAGCTATTTAAAACCCAAATTCGTATTCATGTAGCGCCATCTGTCACCAAGCCTCTGCAGCTGCAGAGGACAAGGGCATTTTATTTTCATTGGACTGACATAACTCTTGGCAGCACTTAAAAATAACTTCTTCATGGGGAAAGAAAAAAAGAAGAGAAAAAGGTTTCTTAGCTCTTATTTTACAGAGTGTTTTGTAATACTGCATCCAGCTGTGTGAACGGTGAGTTTGGTGACACTTATTTGTGCATGTACATGGAAACCAGACTCAGATTGGGCTCTGGAAGCTCAGCAAAGAAATCTGAGACTTATTTTGGCTTGCTCAGGATGTGGGAACTCTTCACTTTGTCTTACCAATCTCAGGCTGAGATAGATGGAGATAGGCAACACATACCAAGCAGTCTTCATGACTTCAGTATAATGCCAGTATATTGTCAGTATATATTCAGTATATTGTCCCCAGTATCCACAGAACAAAGAACTCCTTTGGCATGAGTGCAACAAAGGCTTTTCTGCTCCTTGTACCATTCTGATCTACGTGTTTACCAGCCTCAGGTTTGTTCTTATTTTTCCCAAGTTTTTAACCTGTAGACTGTTGGGCTGTGAGCATGTGTCCTTCGTAGCTGGGGATGTGGCCTCATGTAGGAGCACAGCCTGATTCACAGCACAGCTCTTACCTGCAGGTGTGTGCCTCCTGACTTTCAAGGTGGCTCAGATCAATTCCCAGTGACTTTCCAGGGTTTTCCAAGCAACTACATGGGAGGCTTGTTCTCTGCCAGGTGTTCATACCTGCATGCTTAGTAAATGATTGGTATGGAGAACTCATGGGTGAAGTATTAACTCTTTGCTGTTAGCAATTTGGTGAATACAACGAGCAGTTCCAAATATTATGTTCCCTGATTCTGCAGATGAAATGTTTTCATCAAATCCACTGCAGCATAAAAATTTAGTTGTGTTTTTTTTCTGAAATTCTTCAGGTAATTTTGCCTATGTAATCATTATCTACCAGAAATCATGTGAAGCTGCAGTTGTATTGGCTTGAACTCAAAATTGGAGCACAATTGGCAATTTTTATCTTGTTTTGTTTCCCTCACACTTAAAGACACAAAGAAAATAGATGAACCTAAGTTTGTTGGTTTTGCTTGGCCTAGTTTTAATCGCTGTGGTCAGCATTCTCCATCAGAGGCAACACCTGTCCCAGGTATGGGCAAGGAAGGGTCACGTTGTGAAAAAAGGCAGCAATGCTTTTGAAAACCCACCCATATGACACAGGTGCTGAATGTGTCACGTATCTCTCAGCCAAGAAATGCTTTTAAATGCATACTGAGTTTAAGCACGTTACTCCCTAATGTGCATGGCAGAGTAGAAATGCACCTCTGTGTATAAATATATTTAAATGCTCTCTTGAATGCTTCTCTCTGTGACTCCTTTATATATTACTGTAAGGCCCACAGATAGCACTATATCATTGGTAAACAAGAACTGTAAAAATGGTTTAGAAACCAATAGTAGCCATGACTATGCCTGGTAGTGAATAAATAAGGTAGGCTTTACTACCACAGGCTCCTTTTTTTCCTGTCCAGCTGAATGAATGTCTTGGTTTAAGACAGTTTAAGGGGGACACTCTGAAAGGAGTTACCTCCTCTTAGTTTTAAGTTTTACCTCCCTTTCCACCAATAAGGAGAAATGAATATGAGTAGATACAAGTGAAAAAAAACCCAGTTTATTAAAAAACCGAAATAGCAACAGGCAAAAAATAACAGTAAACAATCATTAGTTACAAAGTTAGTAGTTACAAATAGTTACAAATAATCTTAGTTGCTGGAATCTCAGGGCCTCCCCCGGGAGCAAAGAGAAACCCGAAATGGCAGGGTGAAACATTGCCCAAGATGGCGCCCACTGCGTGAGGGCAGACAACGGGAAAATGGCAGCAGCTGTCCCCTCCTCTTATCTCCCTGGGGGCATCAGCTCCGTCAGTGCATGCAGCTTGGCACACTTCGGCGGCTGAAGCTTGGACAAGGGCTGGAGCCCTTGGAAGGGACTTCGCCTTCCTCTTGGCAGTGGGCCGGAGTGTCCCGGGCTCCTTGCGCCTGTCGGGCGCTGCTGCCGGCCCGGGGTAACTGCACCGAGCGTAGCCACTCCTCTCAGCGCAATGCCACAGCTACAGACACGTGCTGCGAAATTCACCCTGAAACTGTTCTTGAGTGCGAAATGCGGCTTCTCCAGGTGCTACTCTTGTAAGTAGAGGCAAGAAAAAGCCAAGAGGCAAAGGCTAGGGACTGACTCTGCCTGAGTGCCTCGACTTCGAAAGAGCCCGGGGCACCTCAGCCCCCGCCTCCCCATTTGTTTTCTGGCCTCAGGGTCTTAAACAGAGCGTAATGAGTTCGAGCACAGATAGATACGGAATGCAATTAACATTTTGGGTTCCCCAGGACAGTGCACCACTGAATACAATGAGGAATTTCTTAGCTTTGCTGCTGAAGGATAGTCCTGAGGGGTGACTGGTGGTCCTTGCAGTGGTTTGGGCACCCTGGCTTGGGTGCTTACTGAAGTCCTGTCCTTCAGCAGAAGCTTGCAGGATCTCCTCCCACAGCCTCACAACAGGCTGTGATTTTTCTTTTCCCTCTGGAAAAGGGATGAACACGTGTGCAGAGATTTATTATGCAGACATCCACAGAATAAGAATAAACTAAATCCCCACATCGAACTAATAGTATAATAAGATAATAAACTAATAGAATAATAAGATAATAAACTAAATAAACTAAAACCCCACCAAACAATGTACTGTTTGGGGTTTAATAAAGATTTCTCCCCCCTCCATACACCAAGTGGATGCTATATAGTTTAAATTATGTATAGGTCTATTACAGAATAATCAGTGCTAAATACATATGCATACACAGAGCACAATAAATTATGTATCTTGCCTTAATATTTCATAAAGAAGAGCCATGGCATGTATTGATTTCATTTAGACCTGAGTTCAAGAGAGCATTTAAGCATATTTCTATATTTAAATCCATGAATCATTGTAACAGGACTGTTCAGGTTCCTTCAGTTGGATGTGTACTTAACAACCATGCTGAATTTGAGCCATAATGATAATCAGATTAATATTTTGAACCAGTGCCCAAGGAAGCCAATGGGAGCCATTTAATCAATTTTACTAAGCTCTTGCAGTAAGATTCATTTTTTAATATATTTGTATGCATATATATATATTTAATGAAGGAAATGGAAGGTAGACCTTTACTGAGAAATTGGAGTCTGTCTGAGCCTGGAGTCACCTTATATAGTCATGAATTTCTATAGCAATCTGAGAAATCAAGGCAAGCTATCTCAGAATGCCACTGGCAGCCACTCACTCATTCCTCCAATGCCCAGGACATGCCACACTGAAGGCTGAACACTCCCCTGCCTATGTGAGTGAGCCAGCATCCTTTGGTTAACAGGAACTCATTTTTACCTAATGAAATTATTTGGATTCATTTTCTGTCCTGAAAGATATGTGGGGAGAAAAAAAAAGGTTTTATGGACAAAATGTTCAAAAGCACTTCCATAGCACAAGAATAAATCTCACTGGCAGACTTGGAGCTCTGACTAAATTGGGGAGTGGGGGGGAGCTAGTCTGGACCACCAAGGGAGATAGGACTCCCAGCTGTTTTTCTGCACATAATATCCATGCTGCTGGTGAATTAGCTTCTTTGGAGCACTTTTCTTATCCTGAATCTGCAGCTTTCAATTCCGTGCTTGGTCTTCTCTAAGACAGCTGTTGAGATGCATTAATTGAGAGGTCAGAAAGGACCAATATATCTGATCAAGAAAACAGTTGCATTAAATAGAACATTTAATTTCGTCCTGATGGTAACACGCAGGAACCTGTACTTTCTAGAGTGAATCTGCCATACAAACATGCTCACACATTATTTTCTTGTTTTTGTAGAAAAAATCAGGTCACAACACCTGTGACTCTGCTTTGAGCCTTGCATTTCTTCTCCTGGACTTATCTAAAATTTCTCTTTGGAGAATGTGGCTACAAGTAATACCATTATCTACAGGAAGACACAAAAGAAGCCCAAGCATAACCTAAAAGCCTAGTGAACTCATTTCCACTAAATTACCTTTTCCTTTCTTGCCCTTTTATCCTCTCTTTCTTCCTCCAGGACATAGGCAAAGCTGGTGGTTTTGTCTGTAATATTTGCAAACTACAAAGTGACTGAGCTTTTCTCTTTAGGTTTTTGTCAACAAGTAGAAATAATGGTTAATATTTCCCTATGGAAGCATCCTATGTGAACTGGCTCTTAAAAAGGTAAATTAAGTAGCCTGTGTTTTATCACTTTATTGTTATTACCATTGTTTGCTAACAGCATGGTGTATTGTGCTTTTGTTTATTTTTAAAGCACAGTGTTTGTAGTCAAATCTGTATGTTGGCTCACACATTAACATGGATGAAAATATTGAGCCATTCTGTGTAAAAAATATCACCTCTCGTGGATCTTTAATACTGCTGTGCTTTGCTTCCACAAGGTATTCTTGCAGTGAACTGAGAAATCAGTCTGGACCTTACCTATGGTACAAAAGTCTAGGAGTTGATTGTTTTTTCTGGCTGCTGTAAGAACCAAGTTATGTTGGGGTGGTTTCTTGTGTGTTAGGAAAAGAGTAATTTTCAAATTGTGGCCATCAAATTCTGAACCTCTTATGGGTCCCAAACGTTTTGCCTCAAACTGCCCTCATATTGCTCAGCGATAACTTCTGAATCCAGAATCAAACTACTGAGACTAAATGCAGTGGGGTTTTTTTTCAGTTGGATAGGCCATATGAATGGGATTTAAATGATGATATAGCAATGTTTAATCCATTTCCACTTTGCAGTCTTTTTATTTCCTAAGAAAACGCATATAATGTTAGTTATTGTCTCATCTGAAAATGGCAGAAAGCTTGAATTTTTTTTCACTTATCTGAAAGAGTTTAAAATTTGTGGAGTTCACAGAGTAGCAAACATTTAGTAGGTTCCCATATCAAGGGTAGAACTTTCTTCAGTTTGCTTCGGTAGATTAGAAGATTTTGGTTTTGATTTTAAGGATTTATTTCATATGTCAGTATCTATTAAATATCCTGTAGAAGAAAATCTGAGAGGACATCCATTTGTAGACAGTCTTTTTTATCTGTAGCGAAATACAAAGACCTGCAAGCAAGCCAATATTTAATTGCATTATCTAATGGCATCAAAATTTAGTTATGGCTCACTTTAATAAAATAAGTTTGGAGTTTTAGATGATAATTCTAAAATTAGATCACGTCACACCTTATGGCTGTCAGTTCACTTTGTGAGATGAGCCAAGTCTTCCACACTCACCACAAAAATGCCCTTTTGTTTCTGCTCAGAGGCTCTGAGTTGAAAAGACTTTTTGAGAAATGGCTAAACTTGATGCATTGTTTAAATTACAATATTTTTTTATAGTCTTCTTCCTAACAAAAGAATTACTGTGGCTGTTTTAGACCAGCAGGTGGATAATACAGTGGGAAGTACTGAGTGCTTTGGGAAAGAGGATGAGAAAAGAGAGAACTTACAGAGGTCCTGCCTGTGGCACTCCAGGCTCAGAGACACCAGGGAGTGAGTGGTCTGACCCTGTGCCTTCAGCAGGTGCCAGTGCCCACGAATTTGTCTCTGCCTTCTTTTAGTCCATGTAAGTTTTTCACCTTCACAGAGTCCTCTGCTAGTGAGATCTGCAGATCAGCTGCCTCTGTTCCAACAAAGGTGCCTCCTGCTAGGCAAAAAATAGCCTGAGGCTAGTGTCACTGGTAGATCCTGTGTAAATCCTGACTGAAAGCAGGGAGAGCTGCCCCGTCATTGATGATAACTCCAGTTCCTAAATGTGGACTTAAAACTCGAGCTTTTTAGCTTTTTTCCTATAATGGGAAGATGATGTGATTTCCACAGCAAGAACTGACAATGAAATTAATGCCTGAGAAGGTGAAAGGAACAAAAATGAATTCTAGAAAGTGGTGAAATATGGTGTCAGATCAGAATCCTCTCTGTTTCTGCATCTGCCACCAAGTTTCTGTGCAACCCTGATGTGCTCATCTGAAAAGGTGGCAGAAATGTTATTACTGACCAAGAAATGACAGAGCTCCCAGCAGGTGGGCACAGGCTGCCTGACACACTTCTATGTCTTTGGCCTCACAGCAGGTTTGGAGGATAAGATGGTGGCTCAGTGCCCCTTGCTTCCAGCCTGGCATCTTAGTACTGCTTCTGCCTCTCCAGCCAGCCATTTCCTAGGGCACTAGTGTGGCATTGATTCATAAATGTCTTCAAGTGTTTTTTAGGAGCAGAGTGAAGATGCTTCAAAAGAGAGGCACGCTTGCCTGTTGGGCAGCAGCAGCTTGAATACCTCAGTGCTGCAGTAATATTTGATGGTGCATGTACTTTGATTCAGGAAAGCTGCCAAATGGCATTTTATTCCTACCTCAGAGCTCTATGCAATGAAAAAAAAGTTAATTTCCATGCTATTTTTGGCCACCAAAGTGCCTGCAGTTCTTTACACAGCTTTACCAGGCTGGGATCAAAGCCTGGCTCAGACCAAAAAGCACCATTGGGACTGATATTTGTGCTTCGAGTCAGGGCTTTATCAAGTGGCTCAGACTAGGGTGAAGGTAGCCACCGTCCAGCCAATTTCCCCAGAACCAAATGGCAGAATTACAGTCTGATCCTCAGCCCAGGACCCCTGGAAGGGGCAGCTTTCTCCTAAACATTAATGTTAATAGAGGAGTTTTATTAATTCTTTGTCATGATTCCTCTTTAGCCTCCAAGCCAGGTGTGGCAGTCCTAGGACCAGCTGTGTTTGAGTGTTAGAAAAACTTACCCAGATACATTTCTTTAATCTTGCTGATGCTCCTCCACTTTTCTTTCTGCAGCAAATGGAAGGCCATGAATTTCCAGCCATGCAGATAATTTTTCTAGGTTTGTTTCTCAGTCACAATGAGTGTAGACTTGTTATCCTAACCTCCCTGGCAGATTTTGAGTTCTTTTGGCATTGACCTGAAGCACACTGAGGGCCGTAGAGGTTCTCCCAAGCTTCAAAGTATTACTTTCCTTCTGAATTGCCACATTTCTGCAGGATAGCTTGCCCTTGCCACATCATTTGGACTGCCCATCTGTTGCTTAGCTACAAGACTAATAATAAGAGCACAAATAATAGCAGAGTGGGCACTGGAGCATTTCAAATATGACAAGACCCAAAGGATGCTCATCAGTGTATGTGCAGGAATATTACATGTCCTGAATTCTGAGGTTTTAGTGACCATGACTGTTAGCTTTAACTTACATAGCTCTGGTTACTAATAGCTTGGCTCTTGCTGGAGCTGGCTTGTTTGCAAGCTGTGGCCAGAGACACTGATTTTAAGGAAGGTGTGTACCTGGGGAGAAATTGCTTAACAAAGGTACTTGGAAGAGGGAAATAGGATAGGAGCTCCTTGGGGGTTTCACTAAGGGAAACTGTGATTGTCAGAGTTAGGTCCTAGTTGCTGGAGTCAGGTTATGCAATGCAGTATCAATGTGAACTGCAGAACCAGCCATAGCTGCTATGTATTTTTACTGATCTGTATCCACAGCAGCAATACCTTCCAGCTCTTCCCTGACAGTTTGTGTAAGGGACTTAATTTATAGCTTCCCAAACTGGAATAGCATTTTTGCAGCCTCATGAAAATGAGTGACACCAATTGCCCAGGACACATCTTTGGCTCCCACAGCAGCGATGTGAAAGACAGTGTGCTGTGCTTCCAGCAACATCAGTTAATGGTCTGGAGGTGAGTGCTCAGCTCAACAGCTGAATTTAGTAACAGCTCATCTGCATGCAAGAGAAGGTTTCTCTGAACCTCCAGCAGCATCTAGCAGGACTCCAGCTTTGTGGTGACTGTGGCTGGGGCTTGTACAGAGAGGTAGCTTGGGGAATGATTTTCTTGAGGTTCAGCTGCCTTCAGTGTGAGTCATCAACAGGAAACAGAGATAAGAGCCATCAGCTGGACAGTGCTGGACCATCCTCAGAGCAAGGTCTCAAGGAGAGCCTGGAATGGCTTTGTGCTTAAGAGCTTCATTGGAGTAACTGCTTGTGTTGGTCCATAACTCAAAAGCAACCTAGTTCCTGCCTACACCTCCAGGTTGACTCCAGACCAAGGGGACCTGTGGGAGGGCAAGGATTGCAGTTTTGGTTTTCTTTTTGTCTTGTCTCCAGAGATTGCTCTTGGTGTTTGAATTGCAGATGTGAGCTTGAGGAGACACCATAGCTGACCATAGAAGGAATCAACTCTTTTTCCCATGTTTTAAGACACCGAAATGACATGAACAAAATCTGATCAGTTAAGAGGAGAGGAGTTCACTATAAAATATTGTGTGATGGGTTTCTGGTTCATATATGGTGACACAGTGCTACTGGGAAGACATGCACCAAGGGATTTCACATTGTTGTTATTTCTTCTTAACAGCTTAAGCATGTATGTAAGTAATGAGGAACAAACACCTCCTGTGAAAGTGTTAGTGCTTTTGACCCCCAAAAGCAAGGAAAGCTCTTGGTGAAATACATGGTGATGTGATCCCTTTAGAATAGCAGGGCTAAACCCCAAAACTTGTAATCACGTGGGACAATGTTGTGTTGTTGCCTAATAAGATACTGCATTAATGTATGGAAATTCAGCTCACAGGAACTTGTGCCATGTATATGTGCAATTTATGGGGTTGTTCTAACACCAAGAAAAGAGTTAAAGTTTGGAACACTGCCCAGGTTTTTTACTTGGTTTCCTGTGTATTTGCTTGCCTATCACTTCTAAACCTGTTTTGCCTCTCACTTAGGAGTGGAGTTGTGCCCAGATAAAGGCATTACTTGAACACCAGCTAAATATTAGTTTCATAATGCACACCCATTGCTTGGTCCCAGGGTATCACTCAAAGCAAATTATTCTGCTGTGTTACATTGTCTGTTGATCACTCCTTTTTGCCTTTTATCCTTGTTGTTGTTCTTCCTGTCTTGCAGAAAGCCAAGGTGCCAGGCCATTAGGAAACTGAATTATTAAAACCTCATATTGATTTTTCTTGACCATATAGCTGACGTTACCATGCAAGGACCTTGCCTTGAGCTATGCAGAAGGGGTTTTGCTAAACACTTGACAGCTCTCCTCACTCCTTTTCTTCATTACCTTCCATCTCTTTCCTACCCCATCATTTCCAAGAGGAGGAGGTTCTGAAAACCATTATGCAGAGTCATTTCATTCCACTGTCAGGCTCCCTTTGCTAGCAGCCACACAAATGATGAGATTTTTCTTTCTTTTCACTCTGGAGGTACACAAACAGATCAGTCTGTTTGCTAAAAGCCTTGGCACACCACGGTATCCATGGAAACACACCAGCCTGCGCAAGCATCTGCAGACGCTTCAAAAATCAGAAATACCAAGCGATGACAAGGAGTTGCTTCATACAATGGATGTTTATAGGTGTCACAACCATCTGAAATACTTCCTTTTCCACCCATCCGCTCCTTGATTATAATGTGCTTTACATTTTTCTTGCAGCTCCTTTGTCAGAATCCAAGATCAAGGCAGAAGTAATCCTTCTTTCAGTGTTTATTTGCTTTGGGTTTTTTTTGCATTTAGATCACTAGCCGAGGTACCTTATGGGAATGAGCACCCCAAGCAACACTGTTAACTTTCCTCTTTGAACTGAGTTGGAGTAAAGGCTTTTCAAATGATAAAATCCACAGTTGTAATCAAAAAAGAAGTGATCTACGTCAATCCAACTAACAGAAGTAGTTGTGTGAGTGCTAGGCTGAGTGAATTGACCCATCATGTTGCATGAATTGCTGGTTATCTATAGTGATGACAGATTTAATAAGATTAATCAGCCATTTTTTGGAAATATATTTATTTAGTTTATCCACCTGCTGGCATGGTAGAGACAATGCTAGTGTGTTTACAGGCACTGGTCTTCACCGAACCTGTGGTTTGTTCAGATCTGCTTTCAGGAGATAACATTCAGGTGCTCAGGCTGCATTGCAGCTGAGCTGGTTGCAAAACATGTATCAGTTCACTAGACCAAGCCTGCCAGAAACATCTGTAATTCAGAGTGGGTAACTCATGTGGGCACTGATAGACACTGTTAAGGGTCTCATGCTGGTGATGGCCCTGGCTAAGGAGGAGTTTTATAATATAGGAAACCAACAGGCAGTCTTCAGGCATTCAGGACCACCTTCCTCAACTCAGGGAAGTATTGCTGCCCCATTAAGGTGTGGTGGGTGTGCTTATCCATCAGGCTAGAGCCATTCTAAACCCAAACTGGACAACTGTGTTTGTTGCTCACACAAAGGCTGAGTACAAGCCTGAGTTTGAAGTTTGGTAATGGGAATGAGCACAAGTACATACATGCTTAGCCTCCAGCCACAGATATGGTGGGAAAATAGCCCCTCATTCTGTCTGTAATGTTTCCCTTCTCTTAAGAAGTAACATCAGTATTTTATTCATAGAAAGGTGAAATCAAATGCAAAGCCCAAACCCAAGATGAATTATGTTGCCTCATATTGTGGTGTTAACTTGGTTAGGCTGATCTGTTTTCAACTGATGATTTAAGCTTTAGGCTTGGAAGATGCAGTAACATCTACCTGTTTGAATGTAACAAGAAGATTAGATTAAAAAGCCTTATCAAAATTCCACCTTAATAAAACAAGCTATCAGTACATCAGACCACTGATGAGCTTCCATGTGCAAGCATCTCACAGATTCTTTCTAAGGTCTTTAATCCTCAGTAGTACTGTTGGAACAACTCAGACTTTCCCCTAGAACAGGAAATTAAATCTCAAACACAGTATATTCCTTGTATTCTACTAGTTTGACTATTCAGTAACTTACACATCATATTTATTTTGAAAAGCAAATTTTTCATGTAGTTTTGCTAGAGATTCAATGTGCAAAGAGATTTCACTACATAAAACTTACTGTGTGTTCTGTTCATCTTCTGTTTGGTCCTGTAAGTAGGCAGAGGGTTTTTTAGTATTTTTCATTCGAAGACCTGGTAAGGCTGAATGATGCATTAGGTTTATTCCCCCAATTCTCCAGATAGATAAAGAAGACAACATTTGTAGTAGTAAGAAGCTAGAGATGGCAAAACAAGTAACCCAACCTGAAACATCCTTGCAATCATCATTCTTTAACTAGAAAATGCCAAGAGCAACAGAAGTTATTTTCTTAGAGAGTTTGGGTTTTTTTCTTCTTGTTCATATGGAAATTTAATAGATGAACTATTGTTCTGTTCCAGAAAATGGGTTAAAGCAGTGAAAGTTGGTTTAGGTTAAGAACTTTCTACAGCTGAATTGTGCAGGGATCAGTACTCCTCTCGCTTAATTTTGAATACATTTAAAAAACGTTCTGTGAGATGTCACAACAAGTCTGACACCCAGCTTTCTTCTCTTCAGCAGAGGAATCAGACCCATAACCAAAATTTCACGGCGCTTCATGAGCTGAGAGGAAGAAGCAGCCGGATTAGGTAAATGATGGGAAGAAGCTCTGCACATAACCATGAACCCTGTAAGGGACCACTACTGTCCATTTTTCACATTGGTTCATTGGGGACTCTTTCCTTTCAATCCCAGCAGTGAGAAATGAAGGTGTCTGCTGTAATGCATTCTCTACTGCAATTCTTGTCTCCTTGCAGCCTCAAGAGCTGGTGGCCCAAGCATTTTGTACCCTCTCTCTGCTTTCAAATTATTCTACTTCTAATGCAGAGGCTGGCTTTTGACATCAAAAGCATTTAGCAAATTAGAGTGTAGCTCCCTGAAGCTAATTCTTCCATCATAATTCACACGGGTGCTTAGAGTCCCTTGCACAAAAAGACCAAAGATAACTAAATTGACAAAGGTAGCATTGCTCTTGTACAAGTCCTTCCACAGGGCCAGATCTCACCTTTGCTTAAAGCTTTCCTGTAGCAACCTGAGACATTTACATTTACAAACAGGTAGTATCTCCAAATAATCTTTGAATGGTAAATGTAATCAAATGGGAGAGAGGCAGAAAAAAGGAAGGCTTTTACATGGAAATGCTACTATATGAGCTGATGAGATACAGTTGAGTTTCTTGTCAGAAACAGGAAAAAAAATGAACATAGTTTGTGATGCAAAGCCAGGGATAAATCCATTCTATTTTCAGTGGAAGCTTTTATTTTGCTTAGTCGTTGATAAACACTTGAAGGAGCTCTTCAGCTCGCTTTTTTACCCCATTGCCTCTCTTGGGCACTAGAGGGACCCTAGAGTTTTCCAACCCACGAGAACATCCCCGCAATGCCGAGGCGGGAGCCCTGTCTTTCCCGGTCACCTTAACCTAGGGGTTTCCAAGGAGAAAGGTGAGGGAAAAACTGCTCAGCGTGCCTATAGACTGCAAATGTGCCAGTGAGAGTAATATGCAAGGGGACCGTAGCCATACTCCTTTGTTTCAGTAACCTCACTGGTGCTCGCAGCTCTTCCCATCATCAATAAATAAGAGCTGACTTTGTCTTGACTGCTCTGATTGCTCAGCTAATGTGGTGACATTGGCGCCAAGGCTTGAGTCATTGTGTTTTTGAGAAATTAAATGTTTCCTTCCCCTCTCTGAAGGGATGCCAAATACCTAAGTTGCCACTACTGCATCCCAATAAACTCTCAGGGGAGAGTTAACTATAGTTATACTTAACTATATAGTAAAAGACAAAGTATTGACACAAATTCCTTTTAAAACAGCTTTTCCCAGACATAGTTTCAAATTAACCTGTTCTAAAGACAACTATAGGCAATGTCATTCCTTTTTCTTTTAGTAGGCAGGCAAAAAATCCTCTATGTTTGACTTACCAGACTTCCATTCAGAGATCCATAATCCAGTATCTCAAAGCTTTACTATAAAGCTCATGGTTTAAGAGGTGATGCAAAATTTTTTTTCCCTTTATACAAAAAATCATTCCCCACTATTGCTTAGTGGAATGATGCTTTCTGATCTCTGCATGAATATTTCTAATAAAAATATGTGCATGCATTTTAATATCTCTAACATGAATTAAAATATTTTTTCCGTCTTAAAACATCTAGTGTCAACACTGCCGCTGAATACTTCATGTGAAGTTTAATGTGATTGAACTAGATAATTATCTCAGGGAAAATGGTGACTGCCATTTTTTCTGTGCTTATTTTTCATCATCTTTAATGAGTGTTTAAAGGAGAGATGCAACTGAATGCCTAACTTCCAAGACTCACCTTCTCTCTCTCTCTCTGTCTGCAGGCTGCTGCTGGAAAGAGACAGGCTGCTGCTGTACTGCATCTGAGCTAGAGGCGTTGGTTCTCCGTCACACATGGAGTATTCTGAGCACGTCTCTGGTTAGTTACACCACCCCTCTGATCTCTAGGAATGTTTATGGACAGTGCACAGTGCATTGTACGTGCATTTTTCCATTAAGACATCTTTTCATCTTTTCCATGATACCCATTGCAGTATTTGTTTCCAATGAAAGTATAGGCTGCCCTTTCCCCTCTCCCCCCCGCCTTTTTTTTAAATATTGTAAGCTTTATATTAATCTAATTTCCATTTGGATGAAGTTTAACTTTTTCTCCCTGATCGAGTCAGCTGCTCATTCCCTCTCAGGGCTGTTTCTGATTAGGCTTTATGCTAAGCCTCCATTCACATTATCTAGGTGGTGAGAAGAAGGGCAAAGCTCCTATGCTTGTGGGGAGAACCCCATCAAGGTCTTTGCATGGATGCCTAGGCCTCCAAGGAGAGGCACAGAAAAAAACCAGCAGGAGAAAGGCACCGCTGGTGTTCAGGGTACTGCAGACACTGGTGCACATGCCCTGAACCAGTATCTTTCCTCCTGGCAGCCTAGGAGAAAGACTGACTGCAGCAAATCCATTTCCTCTGAAAGCATCTCTGGAAAGATGTACATCACTGATGGTGAGTAACAAGCAGGGAACATGATGCCTTTGTCACTTTGGCAAAATCCTGCTCCCTTTGCATGGCACTGATTTACAGATGAAATGTGAGAAAACGGCAGTGGTGGGAAGTTCTCTCAAACAGCTTGAGGAGGGCTCAGGAAAAGTACTGGAAGAAATGTTCGTAGTCTTCACTCTTTTTAAATGAAAATTTCCTGATTTACAAACACATAAAAATGCTTAACAAAGTAATTTGGCCTTCCTAAGTCACTTCATTAACACTGACACACCCTTAACATGGAATATATGTAGTAGTTGCTGAGGGATGGCCATTTCTTTATGAAGAAACAGATGCAAGGGCGAGACCTAGGCTTTCCTGAAATGCATTTTGACCACTCAGTCTAAGACACATATGGCCCAAATTACAGACATGAAATCTTCTAGATAACCTGCTAAAGCCCATGAAAAAAACAAGTGCTCAGTACTCCTGAAAATCATGCTTGAAATCAAGCTGGCTACCTAAAATTAGTGACATTTTGGAAAAAAATGTAGATAACTTGTTCACAGTGATGCAGCAAAATGCAACCAAACTGAAATTAATGTTTAAAGTTTTTCCACTGCAGTATGGGTAATCGTGTGCACTCTAGGTCCCCAAATATAAAGATATTCACTGAATCAAAATATAGTACCTTCAAAATATTATTAGAGGCTGATACATACCTGACATACTCAGAATTTTTGGTTAAGATTCTGACAGCCTGACTTTTGCAGTCGTGAATTTTTAACAAACATTTTAAAAATTTGGTTAGGAAATAGAAGAGGTAAGAAAGCACCATTTTACTCTTTCATCTCCAGCACGGGTTGGTTGAAATGACGTGGTTCTGGCTATAACAGGTGAGATGAGCTGATCCTGCAGCCCTACGGCACCAGTGATATTGTGAGAGGAATGACTTTGGAGTATAGCAACTGTAATGGACATCCTGAGCGGGGACAGTTCAGTTCGAGAACGTGGTAAGTGACAAAGTAATAGGATATCTTTTATTTCCAGATTCCAGGAAATGGCTGGAAAGCCCGGCCCTACGAAAGCAGTGTGGAAGTGAGGAGCAGCGAGGTGTCTGAGGCTGTTGTAAACGCGTTTTTTCACCGATCTCACTATTATTTGATCCCTTTCTCCAGAGGAAAAGGAGGAATTAGACTGAGCTGGACTTGCACCGTTGGAAGATCCAAATGAAATCAGGTGAGGGGCTTTCGGGAAGGTTTTCTACCAGGAGCAGGGCAGGGCAGGGCTGGACACGACGACACCGAGCGGGCCCGTGGCTGGGCGCGGGCGGGGTGTCCCGGAGCCTCGGTGTCTCTGCAATGCAGGGGCCGGGGCGGGGCGGGGCGGCAGCGAGGGGCCGCTCCTCCACCTCCACAGGCGCGGGGGCCCTGCGGGAGCGGCGGCGGGGCCGGGGCGGGGCCG